>JAKSZT010046586.1:24474372-24560002 GCA_026826555.1 Tolypeutes matacus
GAAGAAACCTAACGCTTTATGGCCTGGTATCTGTGGACTTCTACCCCGAATAAATACCCTTTATAAAGACCAACCCATTTTTGGTATTTCACATTAGCACCCCTTTGGCTGACTAATACACCAGGACTGGGTTGCAAAGTGGATGTGAGAACAGCCTACTGCATTAGCTATCCGGATGGCCAGGGCTGACTCAGCTAACCTAGGCTGCTGGGGCAGTGTCCCCTCCTGCCCTCCCCACTCTGTGCACTTTCTTCAGGAATGCATGAACTTTGCAGAGCGAGGGAGGCCACCCTGCCCCTGCCTAAATGTTATGTTTCCTAGTGAGGTGAGCCCACAAGCTCTCCAGGTGCATTAGTGGCCCAGGAAGCCTTTTACTCCCCTCGTCTCCAGGTACTGGATCATCACATAACCAGATATGTTATTGAAAGTTCAGGAGGAGAAGATTTCCTGAATGTATCATGTGGGCTACTATATTAGTTTTGTCTGTGTGAGTGCGTGTGAACAGCTAAATATAGCGGGCTTTCTTTATCTCCTAGTTTCATTTTTATATCCAATTCTTGAAAAGACGTTCTACTCATTCTTGGTTCAGAAATTATGAGGCCCACTTGGTAGTTCAGCTATTTTCAATTATGTTATTCCACCCACTCTGCGTGTTTTTCTGGGCACTCATTTACCCACTGAGGGATTTATAAGGCAGCCCTCTGCTCTTTCTCTGCTGCTGTGGTTACACTGCCTCCGTAAACCTAATGTGTTCCCGAAGAAGCCTGATGGCTCTGAATCAGAAACCATGCCAAGAAGAATATGAGAGTTGCTTTTCCTTCCCACTCCCCATTCCCAAACATTTGTTAGAATATGAGTATCAGCCCACAAATGTGATTTTGCAAGAGTCATTATGTTTCTTTGTATCTTCAAATCAATTTCAATCTGCCCTGGATTCCCTTCCCTCCAGGATGGTGAGAAACGTAATTTTGGTCATTATTGGGACTCTTCACCTTCAAGGACTGTGCAAAGGCACTTACATATTGCCAGAGCATCAGCTTGGCCTCACTGGTCGTGGGCCACAGTGTCACTGGTTACCACTGAGATGCTTGTTGTTACAGTCCATTCGAGGCCATCAGCCCCAGCAGCTCTGCTATTTGTACACGACTCTCATGGGAGGCCCTGGAATCTTTATCCAGGGCCAGTCTCCCTGGGTGCCCTCCACAGCCATGCTTGGGGTTTCTTCATGTTCTCAGTGTTTTGCCAATGAGCTGGATGTGGATCCCTGATTTCAGTGGGACTCTTTGAGCTTCATCTCCTTTCATCCTCTGGAAAATCTCTCCCCTCTCTTTTTCCTGAACTTGAAACTCATCTCCTTTTCTTTCTTTCCTTTCCAGGATACCTAGCATAATATCTTCAAAGGCTTTAAGCTTTGCCAAAAGACTGGAAAAGCCTTTGGCATCAAGCTTTCTGTCATACAAAATCCCTGATAAAAGCAAAGTATATAGATGGAAGAAACTGCTTGGAATGAAAGAAATGATAAAGTAAATTACTTATTCAAAAATTACTCTGTTCACTCTTTAATAAGTATCTTCTTATTAAAAGGACTATCTGGGGAAGCAGATGTGGCTCAAGCAGTTGGGTGCCCACTTACCACGTGGGAGGTCCAGGGTTTGGTTCCTGGTGCCTCCTAAAGAAGACTAGCAAGACAGCGAGCTGATGCGATGGGCTGGTGCAGCGAGCTAATGCAACTGGATGACGCAACAAGATGACGCAACAAAGAAACACAATGAGGAAACACAATGAGAGACACAATAAGTGGGGAGTGGAGGTCACGCAAGCAATTGGGCGCCTCCCTCCCACATGAGAGGTCCCAACTTCGGTTCCTGGTCCCTCCTAAAAAGACGATGAGCACACAACGAATGGACACAGGCAGTGAATGCAATCAATGGTGGTGGGGTGGGGGTGGGGGGCGGGTAGAAACAAGTAAAATAAAATAAATCTTTTTTTGAAAAAAGGGCTGGGAAGTGGCTGTGTCTCAGTCGGTGGGGCTCCCGTTTACCATGTGGGAGGCCCGGGGTTCGGTTCCCGGGGCCTCCTGGTGAGGGCGGGTCCCCCCGCGAGGCGTGGTTGGCTGACCCGGCGAGCGCGGGCAGCAGGGGCGGGATAAATGAGTAAATAAATAAAATCTTAAAACAAAACAAACAAAAAAAAAAAAAAAAAAGAAAAAGAAAAAAAGGGCTATCTGGGGAATCCCTCAAGGGAGGAGAAAGGTAGTGGTGCTTCATAGGTATCCACAGAGGGGCCTGGGGGAGGGCAAAGGGCTGTAATGGATTCAGCTGTCTCAGGACTTGTGGGCTTGTGGAAGGTGGAGGGTCCTGACTACCAGCATGTATGTGATTTCCCACAATTCTCCCAGAGTGAGTGCTGCCCCGAGGCATTCTGCCACGAACTTCCACCAACATTTCTACATTTGTACCTATCTTATGTCTTTTTCTCATTTGTTCCATTTTTCTTTTTTTTTTTTTTTTTCCTCTACGTAATAATTTCAGGTTGTGTTTACATGTACAACATGACTACCATAAATTTAGATATTCTTTGACTGTCAAGGCCCCCAGACACCATAAAGGCCTAATTGCTGGGTGGTTGTGTCACTGGGCCAACCAATAAAGAAAATAACCCACATTCCTGTCATTGCAATATTTAGATGACTTGAATATGATTTGAAGGTTGAGCAATCACTCTGCAAGTGACTGAGCTGGGTTAATGTATAACTGTCTCCTTAATTATAGAATCAAAAAGAACTTTCATTTTATGCTACAACCTGGATGTCTCATGCTTTTTGCATGATTGTCTTCTTGTAACTTATCATGAAAGTGAATTTCTTGGCTACTGTTTTCCATTTTACTTATTTTACATAGTTATAGCTGTTGTTTTTGTAAATATTTAAGCTTGTGAAAGCTGTTTATTGTATTTCCATTACAAAGCAGAAAATCTGCTTTATTTCCTATGCTCAATATAAAAAAATTTTTTTGAGCTAAACAAATGTGCAATAAACTTATACAATTTGGTAGTACTTGATTTGCTGTGCCCTTTATCCATAGAAAATTGCATTTTACTTCTTTTCTCCACATATTTTTATTCTATAGAACAGAGGTCAACAAATTACTGCCCATGGTCCAAAACTAGGCCACTGCCTAATTTGTAAATAGTCTTTTAGTGGAACACAGCCATGCCCATTCACTTAAATATTGCCTATGGCTACTCAGCTTCAGAGCTGAGTAGTCATGACAGAGAATCTGTGGCATACAAAGCCTAAAATATTTAGTACCTGGACCTTTACAGAAAATGCTTGCCAACCTCTGCTATAAAGCAACAACCAAAAATCCATTCTGTCATGGCATCCTAGAGCTTCACAGCTGGAAAAGATTTAATCCAAGGACTTCATTTTATAGAAAACAAGCCCATATAAGAGCCAACTTTTACAGAGCGCTTATTACATGCCAAGCACTGTGCCTTAGAAAATGCTATATCATAGTACCTACAATCAATATTATTTCTACTGTACAGATCAGTAAATCAAGACACACGAGCTCAAATAATCTTCCCATAGTCACATAGCTGTTACAATGAAAAGGACCACATGCTTTAAGAATTACAGACTGAGGAGGGAAGTAGGACTTTAACATGATGGCTGGGGTACTGGAGATGGTTATGGTGATGGCCTGGCCTGGGGCAGGCAGAGCTGGAGGTAGTGGGTTCACTCTCCCTAGGGGTTGTCAGGAGCTCAGCAGGGACCCCGTCTGGTTGGCCAACTGGGCCAGCGCCTTTCAGCTTCTGGGGTGGCGGCAGCAGCAGCTGTTCAGGTTTTAAATAACTTCTAAGAAGTTGGGTGCAGATTTTCTTGGGACTTTCAGTTACCTTGATTATGTCCCATTTAAGAGAGGAGACAAATTCAAAACACCAGCTAAAGGTGGTTTACCTATTGGCTTCTCCTTGCCTGATTGTTTGCAGGTCATCAGAGAAGTACAGTATGACTCCTCCTTAAAAAAGAAAACCATCGAATGGGCCAAAGATATTAAGAAAATCCAAGAAGCCCAGTGAGAAGCCAAGTGCAAGCGTGAGGAAGAAGAAGCTCAAGTGGATTCTAAGAGTGGCTCCAAGGGTGATAGCAAAATGAACTACTCCAAGACTCACAGTACATCCACAAGGCCACCACCCAATAATCCCATCTTTGCCAATTTACAGCACAAGAGCATCCTCTCCCCAACTCGGGTCAGCAGCAGTGCTACAAAATAGAAACTTCTCAGTCCACCCACACACAAAGGCAGATTTCAATCCTGCTGACTTTGACTGTGAAGAGGGCCCATTTGATAATCTGGAGTTAAAAACTTTTGATGAGAAGGAAGAGCTGAGAAACATTCTGGTTGGAGCCACTGGACCCATTAAGGCTCAGATTTTAGACAATACTTGCCCAAAGGAGGCTCTGGGTCTGTGTTACAAGATGAGGAGGTTCTGGCATCCTTGGAGCAGGTGACCCTAGATTTCAACCTTTTTCACAAATCCAGTGGCTTTGTAACCTTACATCAGTTGGGCAAGTGTGAAAAGATGATACTGTCTTCCAAAGTGTCCCTCTCCTCCATCCCTGAAGTAAGCAATATCAAATCTCTGTTCTTCCCCAAACTTGGTTCTGCTGACAGTTATCAGAAGACAGCCAAGCTGCTGAGCACTTTCCATAGCACATCCTGCTCCACAATGGTGCTTTCCAGAATTTCCTAAAACCTTCACCCAGATCAGTGCCAGTGAGTCAATGGGCATCATACTCTTGGGCTTTCAGCTTTGAACTTGGGCAGTGACACAGAGATGCCAACCCTGTCGCCCTCCTCCAAGATGCTCTCTGTCTTGTCTGTATGCACAGAAGAATCATCACCTCCAAATACAGGTCCCATGATCACCCCACCTAATTTCTCAGTGTCACATGTGCCCAACACTTCCAGATGTCCCCAGGCCTATTCTGAATTGCAGAAGCTGTCCCCCAGCAAGTGGCAGTGTGTGGAGACAGTGGTCAACATGGGCTACTCATATGAGTGTGTCCTGAGAACCGTGAAGAAGAAAGGATAGAATATTGAGCAGATTCTCAACTATCACTTTGCACATGGACAGCTCTGTGAGAAGGTCTTCGACCCTCCTTTAGCAGAAGAAGCTCTGGAAATGCATCAGTGTTCAGAGGAAAAGATGATGGGGTTTCTTCAGTTAACAAGCAAATTTAAGAAAATGGGCTTGAACTGAAAGACATTAAAGAATTTTTGTTATTATACAACAATAACCAAGACAATGCTTTGGAAGGCCTCATGGCTTGAGCAGGAGCCAGATGAGACCAGGTCCTGCCCGGGCTCAGACATAGAACCACCTCCCTCCCCAAGAGGACCTTCAGAGCCCACCTGTGGGCAAGAAGAAGGGACATACTTCTTCTGGATTTTCGTTTGGGGGAGGATGGTCAGGTGCTTGCCGGCCTCTATGAACCTAGGCTGAGCTGGGGAGAAAGTGGAGAAGACTTGGGCAAGTGCTGCTAAAGCAGTCCTGGCTGTTTCTTCCAAATTAAATGTATTTGTATTTTGAGAAGTGTCTTTCTCCCCTCAGCCACCGGAGACTGCCTTGGTTCTGGTGTCTGTAAATCATCAGCCCAAACCTGGTATGGCTGCCAGATGGAGTGAAGGAGAAGGGGTGGGAGAGCCAGACTTAGAGCTGCTTTGGGACTGGATTACCCTTCTCCCCCTCTCCATGGGGAGACTGAAGTTGAATCTATGTTCAGTGCAATTGAAAGGTTCTTCCAGGGTTTTATTTTATTTTTACCCTTTTAAACAAAGTCTCTTAGTTCTGCAATGTCTCTGAGGCACAAAGAATGTCCTTTTCTGTGTGGGTCCCTGAGCTTGCCTCTTTTTCCAGGCAGTCATCAGGCTTCCCTGCCCCAGCCTGTTTCTTAGGCCTTGGTTTGGACCACAGCCCTTTCCTACCCAGGGTTTTAGAGTCCCATGCTCTAGGAAACAGTTGTCAGGTTAAGAAATCTTTGGCCCCTTCCCAGCACATTGAATGAGGGATTAAAGAGTCCACAATTTAGTTACCTAGCACTAACCATCTCTTTTCTCCTTGTTGAACAGCTTGTCCCTCCAGCCCACTGTTAAACAATGAGTAACACCTAGTCATAGAAATAAGTCCCTTTGGTTTGTTTTCTATTATGTTATATGTAATTAAAGATCTAAATACAAAGGATATACAGTCTTGATGAATCTAAAGTAATTTGCTAACTATTTTGATTCTTCAGAGAACTAATAAAAATCTAAAAGGTAAAAAAAAAATTACGATGCAGCATAAAATGAAACTCCCTTTGTATACTCTACAGCTTTGCTCAATCATGTTGACGCCTGCAGCTTCATGACTGCTGTGGCTCCATCACGGCGAGGATCCCCCATGGTCTCAAAACCATGACCTAACCCCACTGCCTTAGAAATTCATGTTTCACACTTATTGGTCAGGCTCACTTTCAGGTTTTAGCTCCTTAGTCTTCTGTAATTTGGTTTGCTCTTCAGGTTCCTGGTGTCATCTTTCCTAAAAATTTTCTCCTGAAATGAAGACCTTCTCTGTGCTTTTAAGCATGCTGCTGACACTTCTATAGAAAGTTCCACAACTGGGCAGATTGTTGCCTCCATACAAATATCATCTTCCACTGGGCTCTTAAAATAGAACAGCTTGACAATCACCTATATTTCCTTGGTCAGTTCATACTCCTATATCCACACCAATCATTTCAGCACCTCAAAATTCTCCCTAAACTTCTGACTCTTTCACTTACCTCATCAAAAAATGGAAACTCCCAAATCTGCACACCCACTTGCTCTCAAGTCCCTATTTTTTTTTTTTTTTTGAGTTTAAAAATTTTTTTTTTTTGAATAATTTTTTTTTTTTTTTTTTTTTTTTTTGGACATTTGATCTCAAGTCCCTATTGTACCATTTTACTCCTATGATACATGTCCAGTTGTTCCACAGATTCTTTCCATCACATCGTAAATCAACACCTCAAGGAACTTGCATTGATCATTTTCCCATTTTCAGATCTGGTTTAAAGGGCAGGTCACCTAAGCAGTAGCCCATTCATAAGGAATGAATAAACATCTCTGGAATAAGTTATTGTAGAACTACTGAACCAGTTAATTCAGGTTTTCACATATAACTACAAAGTACAAATTGGTCCCCCTCTTACTGAATGGAAATTAAAACCAAACAAAATAAAGCAGCAAACAAGCAAGCTCATCTCTGGTTCCTCAAAAACAATACAGTGGAGAAGTATCAAACATATATTTGACTTATATGAAATCAATAATAGATGAGCCACTAAAAAGAGAGCAAAAACAAAAGTGAGCACTGAGCAAGTAGCAATTTAAATATTATGAGCAATTCTGCCTGCCAGTCTCTTCACTGTGCATATGACCCACAATAGTGTTGCCAGGGGGGGAGAAAAGCTAATCCCTGGAGAGTGTGCAATGCCCATCTTCATTATCTCATTCCTCATCACCCAGACACAGAACTAATCATTATTGTGAGCATCGGTCACCATGGTGAATCACCATTATAATCATAAGAGCTGGAAAAAATAACCAGAATGTATAGTGAGTATTCAGCATTATTGTTTTTTCTCCTTTCTTAAAAAATACTTCCATTCTCTTTATCTTGCTATCATATAATTAAAAATACCATGGAGTTATATTTTGCATCTGTACCCTTTATTATATCTTCTATATTACTGTATGTTTAACACACGTAAACATAGTATTGCCATAGAAGACTGTAAATACCAGACCAGGTACACTCTACTTTATGGTCCACTTAAAATTTTCTCAAAGATTATTTTGAGAAAACATGATTTTCACTATACATTTTGATTTTACAGCCCTGCCCTTACATAAACTGCACCCAATTGTAACACAGAGTTAGGCTGTTTTCTAGGAGAGAATGATTTATTTTATTATCTAGTAAATGCACCTAAAGCTGTTACCTGATTTAGAAAATCATAGTGGATAGCAAGAATTACAGAAAAACTGGGGAACTCTTTGCCAATACGAAATCCAGTAAAAAGAACTTTAAAACACACTTAGAACAAAATATGTAGCTAATGTGTTTAAGTTACTTCTATCCTTAGAATATGAGACTAAATATGCAGTTTTGAGTAAGAAAACTCTGAAATGTAAAACAATTCCAAATAAGTAAATGCTATATATTATGTAGAGCCTAAAATAAATCCCTTATTTTTAATTGGAATTGTATGGGGAAAAAAGGGTATGCCTTTTTGTTTTAAATTAAAGATCTTTTTCTCTGACAAATAAATGTTAACAAAATGTTTAAATATCTCTTTGCTGGGAATTCAAATTATTACTTTCATGTATCTTCAGCATTCCTTCTGAATTAGTTGTTTTCCATCATATGTAATCCTTTCCTGCACTAAAAACAAGCAAAACTAAAAAACAAACAAAAATCTCCTTTGACCCTGTGCTTTCCAGTCAGTGCCATGTTATCTCACCTTCCTAGCCAAACTTCTTAAATTAGCTAAAGTGGGTTCTGTTGTTTGTGATTCTGAATCCGGACTTAGCCTTCTAAGTGGTCTCAAATTCAGTCCTGCTCCAATCCATTCTCCATACAATAAGTGCAGTAACTTTCTAAAGTTCAGCTCTCATCATGACACTCTCAATCTTGAAGTCCTTTTCTTGCTCTCCATTCTTCTCAAGATAAGATGAATTCTGCAACATGGTTTGTAAAATTTTCCACCACCAGATGCCTTCCTACCTCACAACTCACGGCTCTTCCCGCTCTTTCACACTTGGAGCTCTGGCCCATCAATCCTTCCATGTTCAGTTCCCTAGTCTTGCCACGCTTGCTCTCACATAGAAAGTAATCCAATCTGGTTCCTCTGTCTGGGTTCTCCTCTCTTCTGAATTTTCAGAGCTAACTCTTACTCATCCTTCACCTCTTAGCTTAAATGCCTCTTCTCCTGCAGCTCTTCCCCATCATGGCCTTTGTTATGGTTTCCTTCCATATGCTATCATTCCATACCCCATTCATAACACCTACCACACTTAGCATAACTGGTTTAATGTCGGTCCATAAACTCCATGAAGTGAAGAGTATGTTTGCTTGTCTTATACTCCCTTTTATCTCCAGGATCTAGTACAGTGTCTGGCAGATGAAATGCATTTGATAAATATTTGTGAAATAAAGAAATAATATTATTATCTAATTATATATGGATTCCCTTTTTAACATGTTATAGATAAACATTTCACGTTCTTGATCACTTCTTCACTCCAGGATTATTTCAATTGTCTTTTATTACTAATAGAAAAATCTTTTGCAATCCTAGAATATGGAATGTTTAACAAGACCAAGCTCTTTGCCATGAGTGGAGAATGTATTTCAAAATTATATTCAATAATCAATCAACAAATATGTATTGATCAGTATTATCCAAATTTTTTAAGTGGGGATGAAGAAAAAGAAGATCTTGAGAGTCACTGTCATATATTTTTTCCCTAAATGATATAGTGAATATTTAAATTAAATAATAAAATGTTTAAAATATTAGAAAAATATTGAAGAGACTTTAGATACTACACAGGTGTTAGAGAGACACTTACATACAAGCATGCCAGGCCAGGCCCCATGCCAGTGAACTGGGCTTCTTACCCACCTAAAGTTTGAGAATAGGTTGAGATCATTTCAGCCCCAAGACCCCTCATCATTTGCTTTCCTGATAAAACTGCACAGAGGTCATGTGTAAGAGTGCCAGCTATCTTGAAGGAATCAAACACCATGAAAGAAAGCATAGATATATTTGATTATATAAAAATTATGACTTCTGTATGGAAAAATATATCATAAATTAAGTTACTAAACAAATAAAAGATCAGGAAAAATATGTGTAATATATACTCTAGATAAAAGTTTAATAAATATAATTGTGTTAGTTATTTAATACTGTAAAACAAATTACCTCAAGACTTAGCAGCTTAAAATAACATATTATTTATTATCTCACAGCTTCTGCAGGTCAGGAATTCAGACACAACTTAACTGTGTCCTCTGCTTCAGAGTCTCTCACAAGGTTGCAAACAAGATGTTAGCCAGACTCTTATTAAGCCAAACTCAGCATATAAATGCATTACCTTCCCCCCAGAATGGGATATGACTCCCAAGGATGAGCCTTCCTGGCACCGAGGGATTACTATCAAGGACCAACTAGCAATGCAACTGGAAAAAGACCTCATATAAAAGGGGGAATAGGTAAAGACAAATGAGTTTATATGACTAAGAGACTTCAAAGTGAGTTGGGAGGTCATCCCAGAGGTAATGCTTATGCACATCTCAGTAGGATCTCATAGACTGCCAAAGTGGATACTACCTGAAATAGTGGGGTCCCTGAGGTCTCTGGATACACCCAGGTCCTATGGTCAGGGCAGATAGCTCTGGAGTTTGGTGCCTTCTAGTGGGCCGTACTTTGGAGTTTGTGCTCCTGAGAGTGACAGAGTTGGACTCAATTATGGCTTCCCTAAACATGGCTCATCTGTCTGTCCCTTCTATTTGAACCTATACTTGGTGCTAGAGTTTGTAGGTGTACATCCAAGAGACTGGAATCTTTGGGCTATCCATGTGCCTGCTGGACCCTGAGCCTCAGCAGAGTTGCAACACCTACTCTCCAGTTCATTGGACTCACCCAGGACAACTAACAAGGAGGTGAGGATTGACAACCACCATACCAAGGAAATGAGAGAACCTATAACTGCAAGCAAGAGAGTCCCGTCCATCAGCTGTATGGGGTCAAAGCTCCCTCTCAATTAGAGGTGGAATAGAATAACCATTCCAGAATCCTCAGGATTAGGGAATGAACTATGGACTAGAGTGGACTTACTGGTATTCTATTATAGACCTATTGTGATTCTAGCAATGGAAGAAATTACAACATTGATGTGAAGGCAGTGGCCACTGGAGGCTCTGGGGGCAGGGAGAGGGAAAAACAGTTGTAATACGGGGGCTTTTTCAGTACTTGGGAATTGTCCTGAATGACATTGCAATGACAGATATAGACCTTTTTATATCATCTCATAACATGCAGAACTGTGTGGGAGAGAATGTAGACTATAATGTGAACTATGGTCCATGCTCAGTGGCAATGCCCCAGGATGCATTTATCAATTGCAATGAATGTGCCACATTAATGAAGGATGTTGTTTATATGGGAGGGTGAGGGAGATGTGGGGAGTGGGACATATGGGAATCCCAATTTTTTTGTGTAACATTTATGTAATCTAAGTATCTTTTTAAAAATTAAAAAAAAAAAAAAATGTTAGCTAGACTACAGTCTCATCTGATGGCTTGACTGGAAGAGGATCCACTTCCAAACTCAAGTGGATATTGACAGGATTTATTTTCCCCAGGACTGCTGAGGTGAGTGCCTTGTTTTTTTATGGGCTGTTGGCTGGAGGCTACTCTCAGTTCTTTGCCAAGTGGCCCTCTCCATCAGAGTAAGCACATAAGAAAAGCCACAGAGAAAATGGCAGCAGGATGGCAGTCATTGTCTTTTTTTTTTTTTTTTTTTTTTTTTAAAGATTATTTATTTATTTATTCATTTATCCCCCCCTTGCTGCTTGTGCTCGCTGGGTCAGCTAACCACGCCGTGCGGGCGGGCTTGCCTTCACCAGGAGGCCCCGGAAACCGAACCCGGGGCTTCCCATATGGTAAATGGGAGCCCTACTGATTGAGCCACAGCCGCTTCCCAGTCATTGTCTTTTATAACTTAATCATGGAGGTGATACTCCACCACTTTGGCCATATTCCATTTTTAGAAGCAAGTCAGTAGGTCCAGCCCACACTCAAAGAGAGAGGATTACATAAGAGCATGAATACCAGATCTGGGGATCATTGGGAACCATTTCAGAATGCTCCCAGTCAGAGTAATATACCAAAAAAATGTATTAATTGATTAGGAAAAAATAACCCAATATTAATGTGAGCAAAACATAAGAGCAAATCCAAATGTTTAATTTACAATCCACAAGTCTTTTATTTCTTTTTACACCTCTTATGCTATGAATTCATATGGAATAGATGCCAGTAGCTCAGGCTCCTTTCTCAGAAAGTGTGCTTCTCTGGGTGGAGCAGGCTGGCACTTCAGTTGAACCCAGGTAACTTTCTCATTGGCTTCTTTCTTTTTCTGATCATTTTCTTTCACACATTTAAGGAAGCTATCTCAGCTCTTAAGAGTGCTTAATATGGTTAATATGTACATTAATTCTCTTGGCAAAAATCTTGCCTTTAGCCTGTTTGCTTAGCACGAGGAGAGGTGAAGGAGCTATGCAATAAACAAAACAAAAAATAAAATTGTATTTCTATATAAAACTGTCTATCATGAAAAGGCAGGTATATTAGTATATATATATATATATTATAGTATATGTAAATATTAAGAGATTTCTTATAGGAATTGGTTCAAACCACCGTAGGGATTGACAAGTCTGAATTCTGTAAGGCAGGACGAAAGTTGGGAACTCAGTGGTGATGTTGAACTCCTCAGGAGAAGCTGACTGGCTGAAGTAGAGATAGAAAGTTTTCCTTCTCACTGCTGAAATACTCAGTTCTCCCTTTAAGGTCTTTTAAGGTCTTCAACTGATTGGATGAGCCTTCTCTCCTTGCTGAAGGCAATATCTTTTGTTGATTGTAGATGTTATCAGCCATAGAAGCAATCAACTTACTAATGATTTTAATTCATGAAATACCCTCACTGTAACAATCAGGCTAATGCTAGCTTGTCCAAACAACTGGAAACCGTAACCTAGCCAAGTTGACACAAGAGCTTAACTATCACAGCAAGTATAATTTTATCCCATCTATATAGAAGATAAATATATGTCTTCCTTTCTTGCATAAAAAAAAATTGCAAGAAAGAAACGTTACCAGAATGCTCATAGTGGTTATTTCAATATTGGAAGTTAAAGTAATTTTTAGTTTTTTCCTTATAATTTTATATATTGACTTTTTTGAAAAAGAAGCTATTTATATACTTGAAATGAAATGAATGTATATAATCCATTCTATGCTATGGATGTAGAATGAACTTGGAATGGTAGACAAGCCGAGGAGAAGGAGCAAGGTCTTTTTATTTAAAAAGTTATAAAACTAAAAGAGATACAGACTCAGAAAAGCAAAAAGTCACATGGAGGAAAAAAAGGAGGTTGGAGTTGATTAGACCATAGGAAATGGGTATTAGAGTAGTAAAAAGTAAGGTTTTTTTTTTGTTTTTTTTTGTTTTTTTAATTTTTAATTTATTTTTATTGTGGGTAAAAATCAAAATTCTCACAATACGTACAAACATTTGCAAAATGATATATAAATATATATGCATATATGTGTATTTGCTTACAAAAATGTTATTTAGGGAAGCGGCTGTGGCTCAATCAGTGGAGCTCCCGTTTACCTACCATATGCAAGGCCCCGGGTTCGGTTCCCAGGGCCTCCTGGTGAAGGCAAGCCCGCCCGCACGGCGTGGTTAGCTGACCCAGCGAGCACAAGCAGCAAGGGGGGAATAAATGAATAAATAAAATAAAATCTTTAAAAAAAAATGTTATTAATATATATATATATACATATATTTTAAGAGGTGCTTAGATTACCCAAAATATTACACGGAACCAGGTTGGAACCAGATTGTGAGGGGTTTTAAAGACAGTTCAGACTTCATCTGGGAAGCAGTGGGAAGTCATATTTGATTGTAAGATGACATGATAAAAATTTGCTAGAAGATGAATCTGGTCCTGGTATGCTGGACAGAATGGTCAAGAGAGGCCTTGAGATGGGGAGACCATTAATGAGGTTAACTATATAGACCAGGCATGAGGTAGTCAAGGCCTTGAATAAGCTGTGTCAGGGGAACAAAGGGACATACAGAGTACTGCAAAGGATGGCTTAATTATGGGTTACCTGGCAGGGAGATTTTAAGGAACAAAACATTACAAGCACCAGTCACATTGGCACTCTGTCCTTGCCATTTGCTTGCATAATAGATGTGCTAAACATTTCTGAAATAACACAATGTGTAGGTATAGCCCTTTGTCATTTATAAACTACCCATCTATTTATTGCCTAGCTCTTATCTTAACAATAATCTAGGTAGAAAGAACACATGGTGTCCGCCTTTTGGAGATGAAGAAGGTAAAGCTTACAGTCATTAAGCAAACTGCCCAACCTCATATAGTTTAGCATCAGCTTGAAGATTTGGCCAAAATCTGCTCTTTGAGTTGCTGGTCTTTGGAAGGCTGAAGTCTTCATAGATTTTGGTATTTTTGAACATGTTTATGATCACTGATCATATGAACCACTGGAGTTTGATCAATCTAATCAGTGAAAAAAACAGGATGGTAAAAAAAACAGGGCATACTATTTGAATTTATTATCTATTGAAAATTTGCTTTCAATTATAGGGAAGCATACCAGACATAAAGTGAAAATCTACTTGCGTGGTTTATATTTTGGAATTCTAGCAGTCAGTAAAATTCTGCAATAACTATGATGACTGTGGAAACCTTTAATTTTATGTAGAATAATCTTATTCAGAAAGCATGTTTTTAAAAGCAGTTCACAGGGCTTCAGTTTGTGGCATTATTTCAATAAAATTACATCTTCTGGTAGATAACAAGAAGAGATAATTCTTTATCTTAGTTAATTACTACTAGAAAACAAGGAGCATTAAAGATCTGGGTGGCATCACTATTAGCAGTATCTGAGACTAGTAGAATTGGCTTTTATATATATATATGTTGCTCTTTAACTCACCAGAATTGAAGGGGGATTAACTATTTGATATTGAAATTTGGAATAAAATAACCATAGGAGCATTCTAGTAGCTGACAGTACTGAGAAATTATTGTTTCTGCAATATAATGTCAAAATTTGAAAACTTTGTCAGCTAAAAATTTTAATAACAAAATGGTCATAACAATTAAATCATTGTTGGATGAGAAGTTCATTCTATCATAAACTGACCCTTAGATTGGCCTTGGCTTTATTGAAATTTAACATAAACACTTGGCCATTTAACGCTTTGTGCCCCATGAAACTAGGTGGTAAATATCAGAGTGCGGATTCAAACCCAGACCCTTGCACCTGGTCTAGGGCTCCTCCCACTCAGGCATACTCGCTTCAATCCAGTCAGGAAAGGGATAGACACAGGGAAACCCTTAGCTTTCCAAATTATTTCTTTTATCATCAATCAGAGTCCCCTCAAAGTTTCAGAATTAACAGTGAGATCATGGTCAATTCAAGTCACATGGAAATATAATTTATGTGTCCTACAAAAAAAAAGCCCAAAAGTCAGTGTTAACTGACTTGGGTCTGGAAAGGGAGTTGATACTGACTTAGAGTCTTAAGCAACAATAAACACAGTATTATCCATAATAAACTCTGACTGACCTAAACTAATTTCTTGGAAAGTGTTCTAGGTATTTTCCAAAAAAGACTAGAGAAATATAGGAAGTTAGCCAGCTTGGCATTGTTTATCTGAAAAACCTGCCAAAAGTCTGGCCTCGTTTGCCAGTGTCAATACACTAGAGTTCAAACATATTCTTGTGCAAGCAGCATTACGTAAGCTAGAAATTAATCTTAATTAGTCATTCTTTGTCCAAGGGTGGATGCTACAGAATAAAGCTTTCAGAATCTCTGTCCTTCAAGGTGTCTGGTGAAGCTATGTCTAATTTGCCTTTTTATGCATTAAGTGAGGAAAGCTCCTGGAGAGCTTGCTTGAAACAGTGCTCAGGGCCGGTGGTATTGGGGGCTGCTTGTGGAATGAAGTGGAGTACCATTGTCATCATTTCTTTTCCTAAAGATGTATACCCAATACCCTTTTGCATTCAGCCATGGTGGTTTACATCAGTTATCCTCTTCATATCACAGCAGCAATGACCAGAATGGAAGTCAGCCTGAAAAGGTCAGTTCTAGCCCAATCTTATAGAGCAGGAAGATTTTCTTTATCTCAAGGACCTTCTAAATTGAAGAGTTCTGTCACTCACATCAAGTAATAATATAGGTGTGAGGAGAATATTATTCTATTAAGTCATTTGAAGACCAGATGTCTTAAAATGGGACATCATGTTTTAGTGTTTAGTTACTAGACAATAAAATGAAATCTGCCACTTTTAGTGGAACTTTGGGCAACGAATCACCCTAAATGGGCCTCAGCTGACTTATTATCAAGATCAGGAGATGGAATAGAACTGATTGTCAACCCTAAAGTTTTGTATCAATCAGTGGACGAGAGTTTATGTAGCTTACCTTCTTGGAGAAGGCCCTTCTAGCACAAACAACTGCTGAATTTGCTGCTTCCTGCCCACTGCCCCCATTTCAGGGATTGAAGTAAAAACGAGCCATCCATCTCTTTATAGTTCACACTCAGAACTCAGAAAGCAGAGAAGAGAGACAACAAATGATGGAGAAATATCTTTCTAAAGTAGAGACCTCATTTCCCTCTGGCTTGGCTCCTTGTCTTGAGCTCTCGGGAATGTGGACAAATGATTAAATTAGTGATTGACTGAACAGGAATAAAAAAGGAGGGTCGGATTTGTCCTGTCAGCCCAGATATCAGTTTCCAATTGCTTTTCTACATTCCCCAATGTAATGGGCCTGTGCAAGACAGGCGAGAACAAAGAAACTGCATGGGAGGTCATGTCTTCTGTCAAGTCATGACTACTCAGTGGACTAACAGTGCCATAGTATAAGTATTCAAAAGGAGAGCTACTTGGACATAAGAAAGGCAATTCCCAATGTCTCATTTCTCAAAATATTCTCTCTCTTATATAATCAGAAACACTTTTCCCCTCCATTTGCTCTGCATCTGTGGTTACCTCTGAAACTGATCACTCTTTCCTTTTCAATTTTGTATCTTGTTCTGGGTCATTTTTCTAACACAAAGATTCTAAAAGTTACAAATTATGCCAGAGAGTGATTTATAAATCTCATTAGTATTAAAAATGTTAATCTTCACAGAATTTGGGCAAAACACAAAACTGCTATTGTCCGGATGTTTGTGAAAATAAGGCCTTTCCATAGATAGGACAGTGATGAAAGAAACTAGTAATAGTAGCTGTCATTTATTGTGCACTACAATGCACTTCAAGGCACCTATGAACAACTTTCATTAGAACAGCATCTATTAAAAGATAAAAGGTATTCTTCAAAGCAAAAGGTTGGGCCTTTTCAAGAGGGTTCCTGAAGGTGTCTAGAAAAGTTGATAGGAGGTTTTCTTTGTGAGTCCTCACTCTGACACTGGCAATGGAATCATGCAGTTTTGAGTCTTTCAAGAAGTGGTGGTGGCATCTGGATGACAGTAAGCCATGGTGAGCATTTCCAAATAGTGGTGTGGAGGGGCTGTGGGAGGGAAGAGCTGGCCCAGTTCTGCTGCCATGACCTTATGCATTTTTATGCCCTTTAATTCAAAAATGGAAGATTGGATAGGAACGTCAGTTTAAAAAGGTAGTGTTCTGTTGGAGAATAACAGACTTGAACTCAAAGGAGGCCTGGTGAGGTGCCTTTTTAGAAGCTGCCAGAAAACAAGCACATTTACCATTTTCCTCCACTCTGATGGAGAGGTAATTTTAATATTCTAGAGTAATTTCATTATTAATATCTAGCATATATCCAGAGCTTACTTTGTTCCAGGATCTGTTTTAAGTCATTTGCATGTATCTTTTCCAAATAATGCATATGGGATAGCTAATATTATCATTTTCTATTTACAGATGAGGAAAGTGATGCTCAGAGAGGTTTTATAATTTGCCAAAGGTTACATAGCTAGTACATAGCAAATCCAGCATGTCTGACTCCTAACCACTATGCTATCATACCCTCCTCCTCACATAGCCAAACAATTCGTTTCTTGCACTACCACCCTCCATTCTGCCCTTCTTTCCTATGTGCCTTCACTATTTTATGTGCAATTTCTCCCTCTCTTCCAAATTATCAAATAATAGTACAATTTTTGGAGAATGTATCTCACTTAGGAAGTTCAGACTTATAACTTGAATACCTTTTATTCTAAATGGAGACACCTTCTCCTCAAGTGTGGGGCTTATCAAGTGTAATCTCCTTCCCATGATCAGACCAATCCACAAAATATGTGACAATAAGAAACCCGTGTCATTCAACAACGAATCAGCAAGGTCAATTGTAATAAATGCACAATAGGTTATAATGATGTCAAGAAGCACTACAAGAATCAAAACTATCTCCTAAATTATCAGTCTTGCTACTCACCAGAGCACTGATAACATGCATCTTATTAATATAGTTCTGGTTACAACAACATGGTGGATTGAGCTAACTGACATGTAATCTCCTCCTAATGCAAATACAAGAACAGAATATAGCAGACAAAGCTTAAATCACAGCAAATATCAGAAAATGAAATTTGTTATGGGTCAGAAATGAAAAGTGAATTGAACTCAAGTCCCTTCTCTATGAGCAATGATTCAGAGACCCAGGCTCCTTCTAGCTCACTGCTCCACCATGTTCATTATGTAATTTCCAAAGTCAGTTTGGACATTGTCACATTATTATGTGACATTGTTATGTGACAATGAAGGTAAAGGAGCACAGAGGGTGGCCTGTGGGAAAGTTTTATGGGCTAGGCCTAGAAGTGACCTACATCACTTGCACTCAAGCTCCAATGGACACTTGTGACTGCAGGGAAGCTAGGAATCATATCTAGCTGAGTGCTTAGGAAAAGGAAGAACTGGGTTGGTGACCAGCTAGCAGTCTGTGTCACAGCAAGCAAAATAGCCCCACCTTCTAACACTTCTAGAAAAATAGGAGTTGGAGAAAGAAATACAAACTATTCAAGTCTCAGGTGCTTAAATTTCAGGAATGGTAGACTGGTAACTTTTAGCTTTGCTAATTAATACTTAAAAGTTTTTGTCTGTGGGTACATTCTCTTTTTACCTAGATGTCTTTATACTTCTCTTTAATCAGGGTTAAAGTGTGGTATCCAGATTTGCAGCAATGGAGAGTACTTTACTCCTATATGCCTAATAAAATTATTTCTTGATCCAGGGAAATCTGTTTCCCCTTCACTACTAATTGACATGTATTTGCCGCTCTCTGTAGAAACTTATGAATGATACAAATCAGGAGGCTAAAATATCTGCACATGTTTTTAAAGATGACTAAATTCAAGTGCCAAGGCCAAATCTACGAAATTATAGCCATATTCCATCAGAGGAAAACATTAGTTTAATTTTGATATTTCTGAACATTTGCCTAGTATTCATCTCATAGAAGAACTTAGTTTTGTGTAAAGCCTAAAGGTTTGATTTTTTTTTAGTCTCTCCTAAGATCTGAAGCTCATGGGCTAGGAGTCTCAAATCAGAAGCTGAAGAGCAAGAGATGAGAGAGTGTATACTCAGTTCTATGTACCCTCTTTCAGATCTGGGAGCTTTTAGAAACTTCTCTTTATCCACAGTATGCAGAATCCCTATCAGCCCCCTCAGCCTCTTCTAGAGAAGCTTGCTGCTCACTGTGCACCAGAGTCACTGTTTTCTTATTTTTATGCTCTCTCTCTTCCACGGGGCCTCACCACTGCTTTTCCTTTTGCTAGGAAAAACATCTTTGCTAATTAGCTCCTCTTCATCCTTTAGGTATCAATTTATCTCTCATTGTAGAGCTCCAGGGAAGCTTTCCTGAATGCTTAGGCTGAGTCAGTGCCCTTGTAATATAACTTTGTAAAACTGGGTACTTGCTTATAGTACTTTATCACACCTGCAATTAAATAATAAATTATGAATTTGATTGTTCAAAGTTTGTTTCCCCCATGAGAATATAAGTTCTATGACAGAGGGATCAGCTTTATTCACTACTGTATCCCTATTTCCTAATTTAGTGCCTGGGCTAAAATGGGCATCATAGATTTTAATTGGATAAATGAATATTGTTTTTATCCATAAACAGCTTGAAAGTCTTACCTGTTACCCTTTTATAGCTCTCCATGACTTCTTATTCAGCAGAAGCCTAGAAAAATATTCCTGTGCAGCTGAGAGCATCCCAATTCCCTAGTCTTTCTCTAGTGGGGCTTACTGGTGGCTCCAATCTACTTGTACGTGTTCCAAACACAGCACAGTGGAATCTTCAAGGGGAAGCAAGAGGAGAAGCAGGTGTTGTCTTTGCCCAACTACATGGAAGAGGCCTAAGAAGGGTGGCACATCAAGCTTTTCAACTGCACCTAGAGTAGGTCAAAGCCCAAGAAACCCGAGCAGAGGGCTTAGAGATCCTGGAGATGGAGTCTCTGCCTTACATGATATTGCTAGTAATATGCCTGGTCTAATTCCCCAGTATCTTCTCTCTCTACATGAGTAGTAAAGTTGCTGGGTTGGCCATCGCAGTGCTCAGGTCTGAGGAAAATCTCTGCCCATTCATTCTCCTTAAATGGCTTCCATTCAATTATCTAAGGGGACTTTGAAATCCTAAGCAAGAGGACTTACTTGATTCTTTCCTGATTCCATTTCTGTCCTTGCCAGAGGGCTGACTAAGAATTTTCTCAAAGCCACAGCTGCAAGGGGTTGTCTCAGGTCAGTGAGAAAGACTGATCCATCCCTAGTAGTGAGACTAAATAAAACTGTAAAGTCAATAAGGTTACATTTTTCACAGGGATCCCTGAGAAGACTGCAGGTCATTCAGGGCCACCGGCCAGCAGTCAGTTCCACGTGGTGTGGATCAGACCCAGGACTCCCTTATAGCTGGAGCAGAGAACAAAAGACCCCCAGAGAGGTGTCCTTTCTCTCATCTGCAGGTGGGTGTCTGTGTTCCTGCCCTTGGTTTCCATTAAAATTTTCATTATTTGGCTTTTATGGGATGACAGATGGATTCTGACCCATGCTTTAACTGTTTCTGGAGGAACAGGTGAAAAAATTGCACTTCTTTTCTGCTAAACTCTGAGGGATGTTTTAAACCAACTTTGTGAGGAGAGAAGGAGCTAGCAAGCCCCTCAGCCAATGGGTATCCTCCGTGTATACTCATTATTATTATTATACTTATTAATATCTTATTGCATGTTAATATACTTAGTATCTTATTATTACTTATTAATATACTTATTATTCTGCTCAATTTTATTATAATAAAAATACACTATTATTAGTATCTACACAATTGCTTTACAGAGATATGTTATTCTAAGTATATTTTATAAGTTTTCTCTTCAGTCAGCTAGGAAGTCAGGTTTTTTCAACAATTGAGCAGTAGTTCTACACCCATCCATTTGGTTGTGATAAGGTGGCTGGGTCTCCCCCTCTCAGAATTACTTTCTCTTTGCATATACCCTTGTCTTTTGTAATCAGGAAGGGATTGTATATATGTGATGCCCACAATGTCATGGCATGTAACTTCTTGAGCAGACAGTTGGTCTGAGAAGAATAGGAATTCTAACATCCTGACTTAATTCTCTTATGACCTTCACTTTCTATGGTCAATTTTTTCAAGTCCTGCATTATTGAAACATAAGTTTGACGATATAACCTGCTAACCTGTTACATGTTTTATATATTGTATGCATTACCCATAGAAATAGAAAACTTAAAGAACACAAATATAGATTCCTTAAAGATTAAGCATTTTTTCACAGTATCTTTTCAATATCTCTCTCCCACTGGCCCCTAGAACTAATTGCCATGTTCTGCATAGAGACTGGAGCATAGAGACTGTGTCCTAATATATATGTTTCTCTTCTTGGTCATGGAAACCAAGGTTTTAGCTGGATGCAATCCTGCCGAGCTGAAGACACATTTCTCAACCTTTCTTGCTCTTTGGCTGCGTCCCTAAGTTTAAGCGTAAATGTACAAGTAAGGGGGATGGGGGGCTTTGATCCCTTAGCAGAGACAGAGACTCCTCCATTTGGCAGCCTGGTTCATGGATGTGAGTAGGAGGCTTCCAGAGGCTTTTAAGGACAAATGCTACAGCTTGGGGATGATGGAATAGAGAACTGGAAGGATGCTGGGTTCCTGACGACTCTGTGGAGCCACCTTATCAGCTCTCGACTGCCAACCTTTGTATTCCTTTTGTGCAAGAGAGAAATAAGAGAAATCTACCTTGTTTCAGCCACTGTTGTTTTGAGTTTTTAGTTATATGTAGCTGATCCTCACCCTAACCCACACAACCACCTGCCATGCCCTTTATATCATTGATCCAGGATTCCACAGATGAACATAATAAGTACTTTCAATCTACGGCTTTAAGGATAAAATGACCAAAGTGAGTGTGATGACCTTTCAGAGCAAAAATAATGGCTAAAATTCAGGGAAAATATAGAGCTCAAAACCATCAACCTTATTTTCTCTCTTGCCCTTTCTGTTAAGTGTAGGATTATTTAAGTCATTATTCCCCCGGAAAATTTTCACTGTTCTCTGGAGTCTGTAGCTTCACATCCCCCATTTCCATCCTTGCACCCTCCTACTTCTCTTAGTGCATACAAAATGAAACTGTTCGCAAGCCTCAGTCAAGATTAGAGCACATTTGCCAACAAAGTTTGGCTCCTGGGCTTGTAGTAAAGAAATAAATGATGGCTCCTATGCACAATTACTGGGTTCTTGAAAGGAATGTTTGTTCAAATAAGAAATTAATTCAGGAAATAAAATGCCAATAATGATGTTTATTATAATCACGTTGTCAGAACCTTTAGTTGTTTTACAACCAGCCACAGAAATCTTTAACTTTGTTCTTAGGATTGTTTAAATTATAGATACTGAAGTCAACAGGATGTCAGAGAGGAAAAGACAGAGGACAGAAGCTATTTACCTTCATGTTGCTTTACTTCGTCAGAAAGTGATGAACAAAGAGGCATTTTGTTTTATAAGTAGGCTCTGCTACTTTAATATGCCCAACCCATATCTCCTTTTCTATTTACATCGTCAAATTTAGAAACATTCCATAGATTAAGTGGATCTACTTAAAGTATAACAAGAACTTACTGTGTAAGGAATGTCTGACCCTTTCTGGGGAATATTGACAGGCATAGAAATATGTTAATTCTCTTGAGTCCAGTTGTTCCCAAATGCTGTTTCCCTCATCCCAAGCATATGATAGTGCCATATGATTGGCAAAGACTATCTTGCTAGAGTCAAAAATCTATAAAGAACTAAGCAAGCATGAAAACAGATTAGAATATCTTATTTCTGGAGTGAACTGCATCTGTGAATTATAATAGCTGCTACTTTCATGGTCATTCATTCCTAATTCAATTTCTAATACCTCTGAAAGAAATGGCAGAACACATCACCTGTATATCCTAGGCCACTGAATTGTTCATATCATTACCAAATTGTACTAAGTCAGCTCTCCACTGGCCTTTCCCGTTATGGAGAGAAGGGAGACAAAGATAATTTCCAACTAGAGTGAAAACCAAGATGCAGTCAACATTGATTATATGGGATGACTTCACTGTGGTTAAGGAGTAGTAAGACCTTTGAATTTTAAGTCCAGCCAATGTCAATTGTCATTATTCAGCCAACACCCAATCATGACCCCTAATAAGATGCCTGCTGAGGAGGTGAGGTAACCTCCTCACTTCAACCTGGGCACACAGGTTATGCCATGCTAATATAATGTGGCAGCAGCAGCAATGGGCATGGGTAACACTGAGAGCCACTCAGTAGCACTGAGCAGGCACTCCTTCCAGCTATGCATGTGTGAGATCACTTAATCTTTATAACAACTCTCTGAGGTTCTATTATAATCCTGTTTTTGAGATAAATTTGCTGAGGCAAGAGATTAAATAACTTGCTCAAAGTCACCCAGATACTAAATGAGACCTGACTTCAGATCCCATGATCCTAATCACTTCACACACTGACTAGTAAAGCAAGAAAATCTTAAAAAACAAGTGGGAGAATGTTCAAATAAAACTCAATCTCATCCCGTGTGGAATTTATCTCTTTTCAATCTACAGAGGTGTTAGCACCTGATTAACAATTGCCCCGCAGGTAGTGATTCTGAAAGGAATATTGTTAGTCCCTTCAGCCATATATTCCACTCAGAAACTTTGAAAGCCAACGGTGAGTCATGCACTTAGAATGATGTCATCTTAAGATGAGTATCTCCGGGTCTCCCCTCCATCCCAAGTCCAGCCTTTTGAAAAGAACATTAGCATTTATCATTCTCTGTAAACACTCCCATCATTTTGAAGTATCACTACACAGACACACCAAATCCATTCATCTGCTTATTATATGCATTCCCCACACCAAATCCATTCATCTTCTCTTTATATGCATTCTTTTTTTTTTTTTTTTATTATGGGTAAAAATCAAAATTCTCACAATACATACAAACATTTGCAAAATGATATATAAATATATATGCATATATGTGTATTTGCTTACAAAAATATTATTTATATATATATATACATATATTTTAAGAGGTGCTTAGATTACCCAAAATATTACATGGAACCCACTGGGATTCCCATGTTGCCCACCTCCCACACCTCCCACCACATCCCACACAAACATCTCCCACAGTGTGGCCCACCACCTTCAATGAACTTACACATCCTGGAGCCTTGCCACCAACCATAGACCACAGTTCACATCGTAGACCACACTCTCTCCCACATAGTTCTGAATGGTGTGTGCTGATTTAAAATGGCCTACATCCGTTGCCACAACGGCACTCAGGACAACCTCCAAATCTTGAAAAAGCCCCTGTATTTCAACTGCACATCCCCTCCCTGCCCCGAAAGTGTCCAGTGGCCACTGGCTCCACCTCACTGTTATAATTTCTTCCATTGCTAGAATCACCATATGTGTACAACAGAATACCATTAAGTCCACTCTAGTCCATAGTTCTTCCCCCAATCCTGAGGGGACTGGGATGGTGATGTCCACTCCACCTCCAAGTGAGAGAGGGCTTATATCCCACGGATATGGTGGGTGGGATGATCCTGCCTGCAGATACAGGCCCTCTCCATTCCCTGGGATGGCCATTGTCCATCGTTGTCTCCTCACCAGGTGACTTGGATGAGTCCATTGAGCTGTAGGGTAGGAGTTGCAGCTCCACCTAGATTTCAAGTCCTCTGAGTGTAGGGACAGTGCCTGTCAAAATAGGATGACCCACTGATGTGGTTTTTTTTTTATTGATGACTACCCTTGTGAGTCTTTGCTCTTGTAAATGAGACTTAGCCTGCAGTTGTGGGGTGCCTAAGGGTTGCCACCTGAGAGCCTCCTTGTTGCTCAAATGTGGCCTCTCTCTAAGCCAAACTCAGCATATAATTGCATTACCTTCCCCCCAACGTGGGACATGACTCCCGGGGATGAGCCTCCCTGGCCACGAGGGATTAATACCAAGTGCCAACTGGCAACACAACTGGAAAAAGACCTTGAATAAAAGGGGGAAATGGTAAAGACAAATGAGTTCAAGTGGCTAAGAGACTTCAAAGAGAGTCGGGAGGTCATCCCAGAGGTAACTCTTACGCACACCTCAGTAGGAGCTCATAGAACATCTAAGTGCCTATCACCCCACTCAGTGGGGTTCCTGAGAGCTCCGGAGACACCCTGGTCCTATATAAGGGGGGATAGCCCCAGAGACTGATGCCTTATCTGTGGGTTCTATTTTGGAATCTGTGCTCCTGAGAGTGACAGAATTAGACTCAAATAAGTCCTCCCTGCACATGGTTCACCAGTCCCTTCTATTCAAACCTATATGTGATGCTGGAGTTTTCAGGTATACTTCCAGAGACTGGAGCCTCCCGCCTACCTATATGCATTCTTAATAAAGAAATATTTTGCCATTGTCTCAAAGCAAAAAAAAAAAAGGAGCCTTTGTACTGGTATTTTCATATTCATTGTCTTTCTTATTTTTATATTTTTACAAATTATTAAAATTTGACTTCTTTCCTTAGCCTAGGTAGGAGACATAAACAAAATTTGGCTCATTTGGTTTTATGTGGGTCTATTAATTAGTTAAGCCTGATAAATTACCAGCATAATGAATCTCAATCTGGAAACCAGCCTGATTTGAATGCCAAGATTTAAGCACAGCCCTTAGAGACCTATCTGTGAAGTGCAAAATGCTTAGTAAACATGGCATCCTGCTCTCTCCTTTGTATCATAGATAGTCAGACTCCTCAGGAACATTCTAAGACATAAAATCTATGCTAATCTTTTCATTTATAAATAGAGAAGTTTGAATGACATGTCTAAGATCACACAATTTACTGGCAAAACATGGACTCATCCTATGTCCCCTGGCTTTCTTCTGGTGACCTTCTCCCTTGAAAGCATTGTCTTTCTTGGTGGGTGTTTAGGGTGGAATGAAGGGTGAAAAAAAAATTCATGTGTTCTGGCTCAGGGATCTCAAGCCCAACTTTCAGGAGCTAAGACCATCATTCACTACCATTCTCCCAGAAGTAGCTGTAGGTCCTAATGCTTATACTTTTTCTAGAATCCTCAGAAGGAAGGGAAACTATGGGACATTTTACTATACATCATGACTCTGCTACAGAGACATATTAATTAAAGATGTTTCCTTTTCTATGCAAGGCTCTACTGTTGTGATTTTTGGTTTCCAGCTTTGACCTAGCTCAGTGGAGGTTCTTCTTAAAGCACCCTAGCGTCTGACCCTCCCTTCTTGCCTTTGTATATTGTAACCCCTACACCGCACCTTGATTCCCTCTTCTTTTGAGTCCTCTAACCTAATTTCTGTTTTTAATTTTCACAGCTACTCTATTCTTAACATCATCCCTCCATACCAACTGCTAGTTCCCTGATCAAGCCCTAAGAAGTCCCTCTCCCTCTTAGACCCTGACACCCTCTAACTGACCTCTTGTTTTAGTTTCCTGGGCTACTTGTAGCAGGTACCATGAAATGGGTTGGCTTAAACAATGGGAATTTATTAACTTACAGTTTGTGGCCAAGAAAATGTCCAAACCAAGACATCATCAAGGCAATGCTTTCTTCCTGAAGACCAACTATCAGTGGCTCCTCTGCCACCTGGCAAGGCACATGGCAGCTTCTGCTGGTCTCACCATTCTTTTCCGGGTTTTGTTGCTTTCAGTTCCTTGCTTCCATGGTTTTCTCTCTCTTTCTCCCTGTATTCACTCCATTTTTAAAGGACTCCAGTAATAGGATTAAGACCCATTTTGAATGAGGTGAGTCACACCTCAGCTGAAGTAGCCTCATTAAAAGGCCCTAGTTACAATGGGTTTACACCCACAGGAATGCATTAGATTTAAGAACATGTTTTTGCTAGTATACATAAAATTCCAAACAACCATACCTCTCTAGAACTGTATTGGAGTTAGACAGTGGCCAAACTGCCAACCTTTCTAATAACAGAAAATTGAAAATTCATCTATTTCCTTAGACGTTTGACTCAAATTACCTTTAGCCTCTCTCTCCTCCATTTCTTTCTCTTTAGTGTAGTTGAAGGAACACTGAATTTGGAATAAAAATAATGGAGTTTGGGTTCTGATGCAGTCATCTAACAACCTGAGTCCTAGGGAAAAGAATTTACTTTTTCTAAGACTCCATTTCTTCATCTCTAAAATGGGGATGGATGACAACATCTCTGGCTACTTCAATGGATGACTACACCATGAGGTCAAATTAAATGATAGATTTCTTTGTACATGCACAAACTCAGTGTTAGTTTTGTGGTTGGATATAGAAAGTCATGTCCCAAAGGAGAGAGTCACTGCCCTCTTGGATGTGGAAAGCATTTGTAAGCTGTGAAGCACCATATCATTATTATTCTATATAAATTCCACCTTCTGGGGGAAGTTTCTTAGGGGAATTTCCTTGTCTCAATGATATTGTTAATTAAATCCTGTTTCCAAGACAGGCTTAACTACACACCTCAGAGGCCAAAACATCTTCAGCCAGAGGAAGGAAGACTCAGGCGGGCTGAGGGAGGGAGTTCACACAGATGGAGCCAACACTAAATCCACTCAGAGAAGCCAGTGGGAAACTTCTTAAAAGTCCTTGCGAATAATAACGGTAGGATGGGCTGAAGTGGAGGAAGAAGTCGCCACCTGGCTTCCTATGTCAACCAGCCTAGTACTGGTTTCATCTGCTCTCCTTTGGATTCTACCTTGCTTCATGTTTCAGCTATCAGCGAGCACACACTTGGGGCGCGGGGGTGGGGGTGGGTGGGTAGCAGTGTGAGCTGTCCTGCCATTTCAATCTTTTTTACAGACATGGGCCTTTTTCTTTTATTAGTTTTTCTTAGAATACATTGGAGAGTCTCTCTCTCAATTCTCAATACTCCCAGAAAGACTGTTATTTGGAAGTGTAAGCAGAAGAGCAGGCCTCTCTGCTGTCATAGCTCAAATCAACAAATGAGCGAGAAATATCTCAGCAGCTCTCTGTCTATAACTTACATTCTCCCAGACTTTCTAATCAATGCCAGTCTCCTCGCTGCCAACACATCTTCTATAAATTTAGACACTATCTGTTAAAGATCACTTCCAAAATATAACATTATAGGTTTTTACTGATTTTCCTTTGTCCCACTTATAGAATCAATCTGTGCCAGCAATTTTTGGAACTCACAGCAAAAATTCAGACTTTGAGAAACATCTTTTCATGAAACTATTTTTGTGTAAGTGCAGAAAATGTTAAATTGAGTATTCTTTCCTCATTTTCCTAGTTTTCTCCAGTGCCAGGAGATTCTGAAATAAACACTTAGCTTGCTGATTTTGAAGAGGTGGTATCACAGCAATTCAGGATTTTGCCATGAGACAATCTATATCTTCCCTTCTTGTAAATAAATCTAATACTTCTGAGGTCATTCTTGGAGCCCATTCAGATAGTGGTAATAAATGCTGATGAAAGAAAGTAAATAAAATAAATAAATAAATGACACTTGTGAACGCATCCTCATGTTATAGACTGTGAATGAGGAATCTAGTGATACAAAATGTTAATAACTACAGGTACATTACACCCAGCAAGTACAGTAGGATCTTTCTGAGTTGTGAAAAAGAGGGAATAATCACTGCACACCCAAGCAGTGGCCTCACATTGTCTACCACATTTCCCAGCAGAATGCACCACCTGTGTTAAGAGCTAAAACCATGTTATTGTTGACAGGTTTTCAGTAAACCTACAGATGTGTTGTTGGGGACCACCATGCATGGCAATGAGGCCAGGATGAAACATGAACTATTCTTTCCAAAACGTTTCTGGCCTTTAGCCATCATATCTCAAGTTGGGAGCCTTGGGACAAATAACTGTAAAGCATTTAAACAACAAAGCCATATGTTGTATCCATTCCTCATAGACCCTCGTGGGGGTTATGTTAGTATAAGGCAATGTTGTGTGGATGGGATGACAGCAATGACCACACTCTGACATGTGTTTTTGCTGCGAGAAAGATGGTCCAAATTCCACACATTCAGAGTCAGTAAGATATTTCAGAGAGGGGCCATGAACTCCCATATCGTTTATTGACCTTATGTGAACAATTCATACCAGCATGTCTGGCAGCTTTGGTAACTCTTGGGTAAGTGGGGTTACCTAGAAGTGATTGCCAACATTCTGAGAATATTTCGTGATCAAAGATTTTACAAATTCCATGTGAATGGCAGGGCCCCTAACAGATTCTTTTTTTATGAACCAGATTTCAGCTCTGACACAAGCCTTGTATAATTATCCCTTTTGAAATGTAGCCCTGCTTGGCAATCCAAGCTGTGCACGTCAATCTGAGGACCCATTTCTAATCCTCCAATGAGCTCTCTCCTTTCTGCAGGCTGCCATCTCTCACTGACACCCTTGAGAAGAGTAAATCTGGGCCAATGATGAAACATTCTTTGCACACAAAGGAAAAACTGCACAATCAGCTCCCTATGTGGACTCAGGAAGATATCACAGGTTGAAAATTAGGCTGAATAATGAGTATCAAGTATCAAACTATTCTAGGAGAACCCCAGACATAGCCAAGATCCCTTGGCGAGAGCACAGGGCTGAGAGCCTGGGGCTTGGCTGCCTGGGTGGCTGACTGATATTTGATTCTCTGAGTAGACAAAGAATTAGAATTCAATCAGCAGATGTGTCCCCAGACAGATAGACGTAGAGAGCGAGTTATATGTCTAAGAGGGCTGGATGGTCCTAAACTTTTTGCCTAAAAGACTGTGGCCAAAATGATCCGAGAAATAGCAGGATTGCTGGGAATCACTGTGGAAGGTCTTTGGGCTTCAGAGCACAGCACACAAGCAGGGACTTTGCTGTCTGGCAGTCCTATGTTAGAAATTTTCCTGTGTCATTAACTAGCTGGGTGATCTTGGGCAAGTGACTTTACCTCCACACCATTTGTAAAAGGCGGATAACAGTAGGAACAAACTCATAGGGTTTTTGTGAAGACTGAATGAAGATAGTCGGTTAAATACTGCAAGGGCCTCAGACAGAGTAAGGGCTCCAGAAAAAGGAGTTAAAATAATCAGAGGATTAAATTAAGGAATTTTTTAAGTGTCTGCTTAAAGGAAGCTAAATAAATTTAGGGCCTAGGAATAGATCCCTACACAAATGGATATTTGATTTAGGCAAAGTTTTGGAGGTGGGCTTTTTTTTTTTTTTTTTAATAAATTATACTGGGCGATTGAGAATCCAAATGAGGGAAAAGGTTTGAGCCCTATGTCATTTCATATACAAAAATTTATTCAGAGTTGATTAAAAACTTAAATGTAAAAGGCTAAATTATAAAGATTTTAGAAGACTATAAGATAATAGCTTCCTAAGCTCATGGTAGGAATACAGTTGTGATAAAGGAAGGCACACAGGGAAATTCCAGGATGCTGGTAAGGTTCAATTTCTTGACCTAGGAGGCATTTTTATGGCCATGCACTTTATAATTATTCCTTAAGCCTGTACATATATGCTTTATTTTTTTAAAAGATTTATTTCTCCCCCCTGTTGTTTTGCACTCCCTGTCTGCTCTCTGTGTGTTCTTCTGTGTCTGCTTGTCTTCTCTTTAGGCGGCACTGGGAACCAATCCTGGGACATTCCGGAGTGGGAGAGAGGTCCTCAGTCTCTTGCACAGTCTCAACTCCCTGGTCTGCTGCATCTCTTATTGCCTCTCCTCTTTGTCTCTTTTTGTTGTGTCATCTTGCTGCACCAGCTCTCTGCGTGGACCAGCACTCCTGTGCAGGCCAGCACTCCACGGGGGCTAGCTCTCAGCTCAGGCCAGCTTGCCTTTCATCAGGAAGCCCTGGGAATCGAACCCTGGACCTCCTGTATGGTAGACGGGAGCCCAGTCGCTTAAGCCACACCTGTTTCCCTGTACATATATGCTTTAGACACTCTTTTGTATGTATGATCTCTATTTCCTCTCACATTCTCTGTGGTCTCCATGCATCCGGTATGCCTTTTCAGCGCAGCCCAAGATCAGGCCATTTATAGGACAAATGCTATTTTTAATGGAAAAAAGAAAAGAAATATAATAAATACACAGATATAATAAATACACAAGATATAAATACACAGTGACATTGACAGTTCACAGTTTGACAACAGTCAGGAGCTCAGCAAGATGTTAGCTCTCTTGCTCTTTTTTTTTTTTTTTTAATTTAATCAGCTCCGTGTGCTCAGATTCTGTTCAGTCTATCTATGCAGCTATAGTCCCCAGGTATTTCTTGTTTGCACATACAATTTCCCCTAAATCACTACTTGCCTCCTGCTTCAAGATTTTCCTAGCCAAGTTGCATCTTCTGGTTGGTTAATAAACTCCTAGCTACTCCTTGATTTTTGATACAGTCTCTCAAGATGCTTCTTCTTCTTTTTTCAAAAGCGACCCTCCTTCCAGGTTACCAACCCAAATAGATTAATGTTGGAATTACACTCCCATTTTGTGGTGTTAACTTTTCCTTGCATGCCTATCAATTTTAAAGCAGTGTATCTAAAGTTCATATTTACATATTTACTAGAATACCTTTTGGGTCTACGTTAAAAAAGATTAAGATAGAATTTACAGAAAATTTGGTAAAAAGTGGTTTTTTATATTATCAACGGTCAACACAATGCATAATGCTTAATAAACCCTTAAAATTAAAAACAAACCAAGAAATTCAGGATTAAATTAAACTTTTAAAGCAAGTGAATTTTCAGGTAGAGAGACAGTACTAATTTGGATGTGAACTTGAATAATACACTCATTAATGATTAGTGTTTTATATGGAGTTTATTTTTTTTCAATATAAATATTTAAGTTATTAGGTAGACATGTCTATTATCTGTTACTCCTTCCCTGCCTAGTAAAAGCCTGCCCAGTTTTACTGTCCCACCATATCCACATTGATCAATATCCAGTTTGTAGACAAAATATATAGAAGAAAATAATAATTCTCAGTGCCTAGAAGAAAAGTAAAAGGCAGCAGGTAACATCTAGGCTCTTGTGTTTCCCCTCCATGTAATGTCCAAAGCACAGATATCAGACATTATTCCTCATCCGTCACTGTCTGATCTTTTCCTTAATCCTGTTCCTAACCTCAGTAACTTAATCCTGGCTCTTCTAGGGTCAATTTTTCAACCTATTCTAGTCATTTATCCTTCTTCAGGGGATATAGGTATTAGATTCATCTCTAAGGGATGGGCAAGTTTTGCCTTCAAGGTACTGCTGCTTCCCCACTCCTGGGCCAGAAAGCAGACCAGAGAGACAAGGAGAGAGAAACAATCAAAAGTGTTATTGGGGAGTTCAGACATGGTGCAAGACAGTTTGGCAGAAGGAACAAGGTCAGGGAGAGGTTAGACTTCAATTACCATGGAGATCAGTCTTGTGGTTTTCACAGTTAGGGTTGTATGACGTCCCCTGCTGAGTTCTAATGCCTATAGTTTAGCTGCTATGTGTCAATGGGTTGGTTTAAACACCAGGAATTTATTGATTCACAGTTTGGAGGCTAGAAGAAGTCCAAAATCAAGGCGTCATCAAGACAATGCTTTTTCCCAGAAGACTTTGGCATCCTGGAGCTGGCTGCTGGATATCCCTGGTCTTTGGCTTTTCTGTCACTTGACAGTGCACATGGTGGTATCTCCTGGATTCTCCTTTCTCTTCCAGGGTCCATTGATTTTCAGTTTCTGGCTGCTCCTTGTGGCTTTCTTTCTGTGGCCTTCCTTATAAGGCCTTCAGTAACAGGGTTAAGTCCCATCCTTAGTCAGTTGGACCACACCCAAACTGAAGTAACCTCATCAAGAGGTCCTATTTACAATGGGTTCATACCCACAGGAATGGATTAAGTTTATCTTTCTAAAATTTTATCTATTTATTTATTTTTTTGTAGGAGGCACCGGAAACCCGAGCCAGAGACCTCCCATGTGGGAGAGAGATACTCAGTCGCTTGAACCATCTCCACTCCCTTGGATTAAGTTTAAGAACATGTTTTTCTGGAGTGCATAACTCCAAACCACTACAATATCTTAATTTTAAGTTTTGTTAATTGAAGATCCAAGGGCTAATGGGGAGGAATCATATTAGTAGACCATCTTCCTGACTTATGACCCTCTCCATTGCACCCAAACTTCTGGGGTATAGCCTTTGTTTCCATTGGTTCTGACTGCAGAAGCAACCCTACAAGGCTGATCTGCTTTCTCGGCATTCCTTAATTGCCACACAGGGTGGTTTGCATTTGCCTTGCTGAATATCTAGTTACATTATCTATATTTAAATAACTGTCACAAAATGGATAAGTGACTTTAAAGCATTCCTGAAAATAAGCCAATATGTTGAAGACACTTCTTTTTGAAAGGCAAATGAATAAAAAAAAAATTTGGTAGAACTAATGCTCTGCTTTCTCCACAAATAAGGTCTCTTAGCTACATTATATCATAAAAGTGTGATAATTTAATCAGCTCTGCCAAAGATTAGAAAGAAAACTTTAAATAGCACTTATTTCATGTTTATCTTATATTTTTATTTCAACCTTATAATGTTTTATCTTGTACAAATACATTAGAACATTGGTTTGCATGTGTGTATATATGTACATAAATACATATGTATGCATACAGATAATACACATATTGGGAGTTCTTGTTAACATATTTTTAACTGATAAGGGTGTGTGATCAAAAAGTTTGGAGACAATTAATGTGAAAAACCCTGAGCCCAGTTCACAGCAGTCCAAAATATAAAACCACAACCTAAATATAGTGTATATGGGAATGTGACTCATATCAACAAAAAGAACCAGAAAGAATGTCCATCTGTGGTCTCAAAGCCTGGAAGGATAACAAAAAGATTTTAAATTTAGTTTTCAATTAATTTTTTAAAAAGATTTATTTATTTATTTATTTATCCCCACCCTGATCCCCTCATTGGTTTGCACTCACTGTCTGCTCTCTGTGTGTTCTTCTCTGACTGCTTGTCTTCTCTTTACGCAGTACCAGGAACCAATCCTGGGACCTTCTGGAGTGGGAGAGAGGTGCTCAATCTCTTGAGCCACCTCAGCTCCTTGGTCTGCTGCATCTCTTATTGTCTCTCCTCTGTGTCTCTTTTTGTTGCATCATCTTGCTGCACCAGCTCTCTGCATGAGCCAGCATTCCACATGGGTTAGCTCTCCACTTGGGCCAGCTCACCGCACGGGCCAGCTTGCCTTTCACCAGGAAGCCCCGGAAAAAACCCTGGACCTCCTATATGGTAGACGGGAGCCCAGTCTCTTGAGCCACATCCATTTCCCCGATTAATTTCTTTTTCCTGAAGAAGGACAAAGATTTTCTTTTCATTTTTAAGACAACTGCATTGGGAATTTGGCTCTAGATTCAGGAGAAACTTAAGGAACAAACAGTGGGATATATCCTAAAGAGTATTTCCTAAACTAATTGGGCACAAAATAGGAGGTGGATCCCACTATTGAAAGATTTTCCAAACAATACATTTACTGAGGCTCTTTGCTTTATAGATCCTCAGAGGCTTGCTTAGTTGCTGACTGTGACAGGAGCTTTTCTCGTGAATGGATTTCTTGATGCTTATTTAGTGCAGAGCTTTTACTGAAGCATTTGCCACAATCATGACACCCGTAGGGTTTCTCTCCTATGTGGGTTCTGTGATGTGCACGTAAGTCAGAACTCTTACTGAAACTCTTCCCGCAGTCAGGACACACATGGGGTCTTGCTCCTGTGTGTATCCTCTGATGTGCACTAAAATGAGAACTGTTATTGAAGCTTTTTCCACATTCTTCACATTGATAGGGCTTTCCTCCTGTGTGGGTTCTCTGGTGAATTATAAGGCTTGAGCTCTGATTGAAGCGTTTTCCACATTCACCACATTGATAAGATTTCTCTCCTGTGTGGATTCTCCTATGGGTGATGAAATTTGAACTGTCATGGAAACTTTTCCCACAGTCAAGACACATATACAGTTTTTCTCCAGTGTGGATTCTCCAGTGTCTGATGAGGCATGCACTCCGACTGAAGCTTTTCCCACAATCGGCACATTTATATGGATTTTCCATCTGGTGGGATATCTGATGCATGAGGTGGGAGTTAGGACCAAAGCTTTTGCCATATCTGAGATATTTATAGGGTCTCTCTCCCAAGTAGGATCTCTGATTACTTAGGATTTTCCCTAAATTCCTCTCTGGGAATACCAGTTTTCCTCTTCTATCCCCTGGAGTTTTCTTCCACTGTCTTCCTATTCTACATTCACCTTCACTGCCTTTACCCTGATTAGGCCGCCAGGGAATTTTCCTTTCAGATCTTGCAAGTAATGTCCTATGCAGTTGAACTTCCTCAGAAATATCCTGTTTTGAATTCTTTTCATTCTCAAATCCAGCCTCAAAACCACTGGGGCTCTGGAATAAGACTGGAGCACGGGTTATGACAGCCTCTGGGGGTACCTCAGTATCCTCTTCACCACCATCAGAATCATCTTCTATGGCCTCTTCTGCCTTCTCAGCTTGCTTCTCAGCCTTGGCCTCACTGGACCCTTGGATGGGGCAAGAAGCTGTCTCCTCTTCCAGGTCATCACTGGGTGGGCCAGCAACCCAGACACTCACCAAAGCATCCATCTCTTCAAAGAAGGGACAGGTGTCTGGTGCTTGGCCATTCTTGACCTTCCAATAGCTGGTTTGTAGGCTTTTAAACTTGGTCCAACACTGCTCGGGTGTCCTAAGGAAGCCATAGTCCCATAACCGCTTGGCCATAGCTCCATACAACTGGCTGCTGCGGTGACAGTTCTGGAGGGCTTCATAAAACTGCGTCTCACTTAGAATTGCAAGGTAAGTCTTGGTCTCTTCATAGCCCCAGTGTACACCACTTGGGCTTCGAAACAGGACTGGTGCAGTCGAGCTGTAAGGGTTCTGGGAGGTGGCCTCCGGACCTGTTTCATCATTGTCAGACTCCTCAGCTGTGGCCTCTTCTGCTCCCTCCTCATGCTGCCAGCCCCCTCTCTCTGGCTCCTCAGTCTCAGCATTGCTGCCCACCAGGCCCAGGTGAGAGGCTGCCTCTTCCAAGCCATTATGGGGCAGGGCAATGACCTGGGCACTCATTAGGGCTTCCATCTCTTCAAAGAAGGGGCAGGTCTCAGGTGGGTGGCCACTCTTGACTTTGTGATAGCTCTTCTGGAGACCTTTGAACATGGTCCGACACTGTTCCAGAGTCCAGAGGAAGCCATACTCTCGGGGCCACTCAGCCACAGCCCAATATACTTGGCTGTTTCGATGGCAGTTTCATAGAGTCTCATAAAACTCAGTCTGGCTGAGAATTGCGAGGAGAGTTCTGGTCTCTTCATAGCCCCAGTGTACCCCTGCCACCTTCTCATCCTCAAAGTCCCAGGGATCCTGCTCCACCCAGCTTCTTCTCTCTCTCCTGGATGGTAACGGGTCAGCATGCATTCGTCTATCTCCTATGTGCCTGCCTCTTGGGAATTCCCTCTCCTTGGAGCCCAGCAGATCTGGGATCCATGGCTCTCCTTGTTCCAGCCTGGAGACCACACCAGATTTAGGAAGTGGAAATCCTGCTTGCAGGGAAGCAAACAAAGGATATCATAGTTTGGACTTATCATAAAAAAGAAACACCTCTGAGTTTAGTCCTGACTTTTTTTTTTTTTTAAGATTTTATTTATTTATTCATTTTATCCCCCCCTTACTGCTTGTGCTCACTGGGTCAGCTAACCACGCCACGCGGGCGGGTCTGCCCTCACCAGGAGGCCCCGGGAACCGAACCCAGGGCCTCCCATATGGTAAACGGGAGCTCCACTGATTGAGCCACAGCCGCTTCCCAGTCCTGACTTTTTTATCCAAGAGGATTATAAAGAAAGCATCTAGGGAAATGTTTTCAGAAAATTCACTTGGCTAAGGAAAGTAGGAAGAATACTGGAAATCTCAAAACATGAGAAGGTTTTCCTTTTCCAGAACAGGTTGACTAGAGAAGAAGAGGTCCTATTGTGTTCAGAGCAGATAATTCTATTCCAAGTTGTTCCCTAATCCTCCTGACCAGGCCCAAACACTGTTGGGAACAGTCACCTCCTGTCTCCTGGAGTTTCTTCATTTGGGGCACTCCTTTGGAAAGGTCTGAACTTCTCCTTCATCTGTTCCTGTGGTCCCAGGTCTGGGCTTCTTGCCCTCTCTTTCTTAGGTACACCCCTGGACTGGGGTTCCACTGACTCCTGACAAACACTTAATAACTCCCGTGATGATTTCAGGGGTGTCATCTTCTCCAAGCGCACTTCCTGCCCCTTCACAGACACTGTGACCGAATGGCCATGGCTTCCAGACTTTCTTTCTAAATCTTCCACCAGAGCCACTGCCTCCTCTCCACTTTCTGGGCATTGCTCCTGTATCCAATTCTGGATCTCCCCAGGTAAGACGGTCAGGAACTGTTCTAGCACCAACAATTCTACAATCTGCTTCTTGGTGTGCACCTCCGGCCTTAGCCACCAACAGCAAAGTTCCCAGAGTTGCTGAAAGCCTCCTGGGGCCCAGCCACCTCCTGGTAATGGAATCTCCTGAAGCGCTGTAGGAAGGTCTCAGTGTGGGACCACTCAGAGTGGGTTTGGCCATTATTCACAGCAGAGAACAGCTTCCCTCCATATAAGGATCTTCGATCCAGGGCTTACACCTATCTTCCCATGTACTTGGAAAAGCACCTTGCAGATGAGTCTCTCTCTGTAAGAGGAGTTTCTTCCTAGGGTAGAGAGAGATGGAACTATCAGAAGGAATATATTCATATGTCTCAAGTTCTGTCAGGGTTGGCCTGACATCCCATATGCTCCAAGTGGCCATCTAAGGTAGCACCATCTTCAGAGCAGCAAGCCAACACTGTGAGCAGGAAGGAGAGAGAACTTTCAAAAGCTGCATTTCTGGGCGACTTCCAGGACAGCCAGGGGAAGCAGCAGAGAATACTACTGTGTGGGTTCCTGTCCCACCTCCCCCAGATTTGATCCTGTTTAGCTCCCCTGATCAATGCATGAACTCAATCAGTGAGTTCGAACCATATGGGAGACCTGGAGGATCCAAAGGCAATTCACTACTCTGCTGAAAGCCACGGAAAGCCTCTGTCCAGCTGGTTGTGCTCTCCCCCAGTACCTCCGCAGCCCCTCCCGAGGCCCTCCGCGTCCACCCCGCCCCTTCCCACTCCACTACTACCAATTCCCACCCCAGACGAAAATCAATTACTGAATGTCGGATCTTTGTTTTTCCGTCATAGCAGAAGTAACCGCTCAACAGGGACTCGGGAGCTAATGAAGGGAAGTCATGCGCATCAGGAGAAGTTGGTTTCGGCTCCTGAAGCGAGGGCCAGGTGGGCTTGGGGAGAGTCACACTGAGTTGGAGGAGAGGAGTTGGAGGCGGCAGTAGTAATGGGTCTCCTGAGAACGGGCTCGGGTGCTGACCAGTGGCTCCCAAGTGCTGCGGGGTTCGAGCGCGCGGAACTCGAGCACGCGGAGCTCGGCTCAAGGAGCAGCGGGCAGAGGCCTCTAATCGGGCTAAGGCACCCTGAGAGCCTCTCCGACTTACCTCTGGGAGCGTCTCCCTCTGGGGCTGTACTTTAACCCACTTGCATCCTTGTCGCCGGCTAGCCTCACCCACTTCGGGTCCGGCCCCGGCCCCAGCTCTCTCCCCAATTAATTTTTGACAAATGCATACACTTGTGTGACCCACACCATTATCAAGATATAGAAGGGAATGGTGATGGCTCAAGAGGTTGGGTTCCTCCTTTCCAGTCAGAGGTCCTGGGTTCAGTTCCCAGTGCCTCCTAAAGACACAGCACACAAGTGCAAACAACAAAGGGGTGGGGAGAAATAAATACATAAATAAAATAAATCTTAAAAAAAAAAAGAAAAGATATAGAACATCTCCATCACTCTAGAAAGTATCCTTATGTCCCTTCTCAGTCAATCCCTATACCACAATCCAGAGGCAATCACTGTCCTGATTTCTATCACCATAGATTAGCTTTGCGTGTTCTGGAACTTCATACAAATGGAATTATAGAATATAACACTTTTTATGTTTGTTTGTTTGTTTGTTTCCTCAGCATAATGTTTTGGGGACTTGTAATGGCATAAAAGAAATTATATTTTATGCCTCCTCATTCTGCCTGGCTTAGTTGTAAATTTCCGTTTGAATGATCACCCCAGTTAGCCCTGCCCTAGGCATAACTGCGACTAGCAGGGCCTACATTTCAGACAGTTTGGTTGATAAGAGCTGCCCTTAGCTTCTCCAAATAGCTCCTGCAGCTTTTTCTCAGAAAGGCCTTTGACACTTCTTCTAGGAAGAATGGAAGAATGCTCCCTTGCCCTTTCACCCTGCATAATTTACTAGCAAGGCCTGTATCACCATATGACTTGGATGATAAGAAGCTGCCAGCCCTTGCTGCCTCTGCTTTCTATGCCATATTAGCTGACCCACTAATATGAGTGAGAACTTTTGTTACTTTACATCCTTGCTAATATTTTGCATTGTCAGTATTTCATTTTAGCCATTCTAGTGAGTGTATAGAGGTTGTCTCTTACTCTTTTATCTAAATTAGTTCATATGCTAGCCCTTGTATTTTTTTTTTTTTTCACTTCCTAAAGAAATTAAGGATGGTAGACCTGAAGAATATCCCATATTCTGGATTTGGATGATGACTTCTTCATGGTGTAGTTTATCTTCTTCCTCTATCCTCTTTATTTCTGGTAAATAGTTCCAGTGTTTTTTATTCTTTTGTGTAGATCCAAATTTTATCTGATATAATTTTACTTCTGCATGAAAGACTTCTTTTCACATTTCTTATAGTGCAAATCCACTGGTGATGAATTCTTTCAGCTTTTGCATGTATGAAAAAGTCTATTTCATCTTTGTCTTTGAAAGCTACTTTAACTGGATAAAAAATTCTAGACTGATTGTGTTTTCTTTCAGTACTTTAAAGATATTGCTCTACTCTCTTCTAACTTGCATTGTTTCTACAAGAAATCTACTCTCATTCTTATCATTGTTCTTCCATTTGTATTGTGTTTTGTTCCTCTGACTGCATTTAAGGTTTTCTTACCACTGTTTTTAAGAACTTTGTTCATTATTTTTCATGGTGCTGCTTTTTTGTGTGTGTTTCTTTTGCTCAGATTTTGTTGACCTTCTTAGATCTGTGGGTTTATAGTTTTCATCATATTTGGAAACTCTCAGCCATAATTTTAAAAAATATGTTTCTGTCCCCATCCCCCATTTTCTTCTTCAGTGATTCCAATTGCGTATATATTTGACTGCTTAAAGTTGTTCTACCCTTCACTGATGCTCTGTTCATTTTATTTTCAATCCTTTTCCTCTGTTTTATTTAACATCATTTCTATTGTTATTTCTTCAAGTTCACTAATATTTTCTTCTGCAATGTCTATTCTAATCTATCCCATACAGTATATTTTCATCTTAGACATTATAGGTTTCATCTCTAAAATTTTGATCTTTATATATTCCATGGCTTTAGCATGTTCAATCTTTCCTCTGGCTTGTCAAACATATGAAATAGTGTTATAATATTTCTTTTAATGTCCTTGACTACTAATTCTATCATCTCTGTCATTTCTGGGTCAATCTCAATTGACTTATTTTTCCTTCATTTTGTGTCTCAGCATATCTGGAAACTTTTGATTGGATGCCAGGTATTGTAAATTTTACCTTGGGTATGGGATATTTTTGTATTTCTAAAAATATACATGAACTTTATTCTAGGGCACGGTTACATCATTTGGAAAGTTTGATTCTTTCAGATCTTGCTTTTAAGTTTTCTTTAGGTGAGACCAGAGTAGTATTTAGTCTAGGGGTAATTATTCCCCACTACTAAAGCAAGACCTTTTTTAGTTCTCTACCTAATGCCCCTGTATATTATGAAGTTTTCCATTCTGACTGGTGTGCACTGGCACCCTATATTAGCTCCAGACACTATTCTCTCTAATCCTTTTAGTGGTTCTCCCCCTGGTATCAGAGAGTTTTCTGACACACACGTTCTGATAAATACTCTTATGAATACTCAAGGGGGACCCTCTAAAGATCTCCCAATTTCTCTCTCTGAACATCTCTTTCTTCTTCACTATTTTACCATTCAAATTCTGGCTTCCTCGGCTTCCTCAAACAATCTGCTCTATATCTTCAACTCAGGGAGACCTCTGAGCTTTGCCTGGTTCTCCCATCTTGCACTGAAGCCCCATGTAGAAAGAAAGGCTTTGCAAACCTGAAGATGCTATACAAATTTAGCCATTGTTGTTATTATTATCATTGGGTGGGTCCCAGACAAGTGTTATTCTCTAGGGAAGCATGAGTTGGGTCATAGGGGTTATCTTGAAGGACTGGTCTAGGAGCTCTGGGCCTCAGCTAGGTATGCATGAGATTTTCATATGAGGACAACCTTCCAGAAGTTAGTTATCTTCCAGGGAAACATAGAACGTCAATCCTAACATTGAGAAATGATTTTAGAATATTTGTGATAATGAAATTTTGTGCTATAACTCAACCAGGTCTACCTTCAAATTATCCTTTGGCTTGCTAAAGAATAATTGATCGCACTTCAATATTGCATTGGTAGCTTAGAAATCTGAAAGAAACTTATCTGAAAGAAAATCCTTGTAAAAAGCAATTAGAGAGACTGACTCCATTGGAGCCCATCTACCATTCTGATTATGAGAGGATCAAATCACAGCATGGACTTCCTTGGCTGCTTTCTTTTGCCCAGATCTTCAGTTAGGTCATATCTGAAAATGAAGGACAAACAGTGCGTCATAAAGATTTATAATTCTACATTGTCACCATGTAGACTGAAGAAGAGATAAAGCTATGCTAATGGACTTGTGATTTTCACTAGAATTTTTAAAGTAATCTTCCTAAAACATCTGTTGGATCAAACTACTCTTCACTTCAAGATGTTACAGTGGCTCTTCCACTTACCAAATGAAGTTTAAGTTATTATTCCCCACTTTCAAGATCATCAAGTAAAGTGAGTCTTTGCCTTACCTCTGTCTGACTTATTTTTGACTATTCCCAAAGAGAAGGAATATAGCTAATTTTATAGGAAACCTCCTTTGTGCAACACATTGTTTGACACTTTGCATATATATATATATATATATATAATTTTTAAATTTAACTTAAAAAGGAATTTTAAAGACAAAGAAATGCAGAGAGCTTGCGTGACTTGCCTAAAGTCACAGAGCCATCAAGAAACATCCAGTGTGAATATTATCACTGTCCTGATTTTGTGATAGCAGGGTAGGCTAAACATTCGCTATATTAGAAACCATGCATGTGTCTCCAGACCTAGTTTTTCTCCCTAGGTCTGGTTTTTGGAATGCTGGTGATAAACTAAGCCTGATTTATTATAGGACCATCTTGCATGGGAAAAGACTGTAACTTTGAGTATATTTGGTCAACCTTAAGAGATACAGCAGGGGGATGGATGTGGCTTGGATGGTTGGGTGTCCGTCTCCCATATGGAGGGACCTGGGTTTGACTCCCAGGACCTCCTGGTAAAAATTAAAAAAATAAAAATATAGAAGTTGCGTGGGCCACCAGATCCCATGTGCGGGTGCGCTGCCAGGCCCTGCGAGCCACACAGCAAGATGATAATGTAACAGGAGAGTGACTCAAGAGAGAACCAAGACAAGATGCATAGAAAAACCAGGAACTAAGGTGGCACAGGTGGTAGGACACCTCTCTTCCACATCGGAAGTTCCGAGGATCGAATCCCAGTGAAGACAGGAGGAGAAGGATGAGAAGAAAGGGCAGGAAACAGACACAGAGTCACCCAGCGAATAGACACAGAAACAGCAAAAACAGGGGTAGGATGTTTGTGTGTGGGGGTGATGTGTGGGAGCCCTATATGATGTTATGCATGTTTGTTTTGTAAGTTCACAATGTTTACTGAACACTTGTAGTTTATGTATGTTCATGTATGAATGATATACTTCAAAAAATTGTTAAAAAAAGAAACATCCAGGATTATAGAAGGCAGATTTGCTTGATTCCAAAACTTGGATTCTTTTCTTTATATCTCACACCTATGAGCCATACTTTTTCCTTCAATAGAAAAGTAATGCATGAATACAATTCATTATAAAAGATTCAAGAAACACCTAAGGGAAACATGGGAAAGTCCCCACTCCCATTAACAATTTGTTGTGCATCCTTCTTGTCTTGTATTGGCATTTATAAATATGTATTCAAAAATACACATGGGATTTTTTACATAAATAAAAAAGAAAATTTCTCAAATTTATTTCCTTCAACTAAATCACATTTAGTGATATTTCCCTGAGGCATATGTAAATCTATCCCAATGTTATTAACAGCTGCATGGTCACTTTCTGAGGGACACTGAGGATTCTCAAATAAGTATCTTTGTAAAGATGTGTGAATAGCTTGTAGAACAAATATTCAGAGGTAAAATGCTGGCTAAAGGGTATATATGGTTTTGCTATTGCCAGCAGTGTATGCCATTGCTAGTTTATTTCATAGTCTAGTTGTGATTATTAGTGAGTTTTAGTATTATTGTTTATTAGTGGAATTGATTATTTTCTTAACTTTATGTATCATTTACATTTTCTTTTTTTTTTTTTAAAGATTTTATTTATTTATTCATTTATCCCCCCCTTGCTGCTTGTGCTCGCTGGGTCAGCTAACCACGCCGTGCGGGCGGGCTTGCCTTCACCAGGAGGCTCCGGGAACCGAACCCGGGGCCTCCCATATGGTAAACAGGAGCCGTACTGATTGAGCCACAGCCGCTTCCCTCATTTACATTTTCTGTTCTGTGAATTCCTTGTTGAAAAGTTTGGCTCATTTTGGGAAGAGTGCCAGTTCCTTGTCATTTTCTTATTGATACGTAAATGTCCCTCATATTATGGGCATTACTCTTTGTTATATGGTCTAGAAGAAATATCTTCTCTCAGACTGCCTCCTGCCTTTTAACATTATTTATTCTTTCCTTAGTCAAATTAATGTAAATTTGTAAATGTAAATTTGTAATGAATTAAATTTAAATTTCTATGTGGTCAAGTTTATTGATATTTTTCTTTATAGAAAATTTTTCTTTCTTAGAAAAAAAAAAATCTCCTCCCCTCATCTTAACCACCACCCTTGGCCAGGATAATGATATAGAAAATGCTTCATTTTTTTTTTTCCTAATACAGCATTTAATTTAGAATTTATATTTTTGTGTGACATTAAACAAGGCACTAAATTATTTTTTCCCAAAAATGCATATTCTAGAAACTTTATTTCTAGGAACAGTGGATTACATAATTTGGACTAACTCTTCTGCTAAGGATAACAAAAATGCTGGAAGAAAGGGTAAAAAACATAGTCTTAAAAGCACCAAGTAACTAACAAACTAGTGACTAGAAAAGAATGAAAAGAGAGTATAACTTCCAAACTAAAAAAAGAAGGAAAATGGAATGATAAAGCAATATGAGTTATTCATTTTACACATATTTGGAACTGACTTTTTAATATATTAATTAGTAGTTTTTCATCTTTGTTCAAAAAATGAGATTTGTCTACAATTGCCCTTTTTTTTGCAGGTCTTTTCTGATTTGGGTATTAGGGTTATGCTAGTCTCATAGCTTAAATTAGGAAGGCTTCTTTTTTTCTAACTTTTAACAGCTTATAAAAATAGAAATTGTCTTTTCTTGAAAGCTTGGTAGCTATAACTGAGGAAAGCATCAGGAGCTTCTGCTTTCTCTGGTATACGTCTTTGGGTACCGTTTCTAATTTTCCACTGGTTATGATTTGTACATTTTTTCTACCCTTATTTAACTGCTTTGGGTAATATTTTCCTATGAAATTTTCATTTTGTATTGTTTTTGATATATTATTCTATTGTAATTTTTAAACTGTATCCATAACAATAATTATGTCTTCTTTCTCATATCTGCTCTGTTATTTTCTAGGATTCAAAGTGTTAATGGAAAATCTGATGCCAAGTTGATTCTTACTTCTTTGAGGTGTTTCTTGCTCTAACCTTAAGAGACTTTTAAGATTTTCCTCTGAGAATTTCTTTTGTTGGTACTCTTACATTTCACCAAAATGTGTAGAGGCAAGAGACTTTGTCTATTCATCCTGCTCAGCACTCAGTGGCTATTCCATGGAAGGATTCTTTTTTTCCTTTAAGTTACCCCTGCCCCCCACCTTCATCTCACCCTTTATATTCTCTCTTTGGAACTCGTCCTAGATGGATGTAGGAACTTGAAATCTATCCTTCATATCACTAAATTTTCTCTCAAACTTTCCAAATCTTTGTCATTTGGAACTGTTTTCTGGGAAATATTTAATTTGCTCTCTTCAGCTATGTGCATTCATAAAGCAATTCTTTTATAAAATTGTTTCTTTTATAATCACTTTTTATTTTTAATTTCCAGGCTCTCAAACTACTCCTTTATCACAATAAATTCTTTTGTTCTGGATACAATATCTTCTCCTAAACTTCTATAGATGTTAACGATACTTTATTCAAGGTATCCTTCTGTTTGCTCTAATAACTCTTTAGTTGTGTGGGTTATTTCATCTCCTATGTATCTTTATTTTGTGGGCTTTGTTTTCTTCAAATGCTGTGGTAGTTAGTTGTGTGATTATCTTTCCATTTAAAACCCTTGTTCACTTCTCTGTAGAAGTTATTTCTGTTTATCAAAGCCTACATTTAGTGATAGCAGAGGAAGGGTGACCTGTGTTGATTGATGAGTATGCAGTGGTTTGGTTTTGGGTTCTAGGCCTCAGTCCCTTTCCCCTCTTATGGCTCAATAAAAATCCATTGAAGGGTTTGGCAAGCTTTCCTGTAAAAGGACAGGGAATATAAATCCCAGCTTTGTGGGCTATATGGACTTTGGTCCAACTATTTCAACCCTGCTGTTGTAGTACAAAAACAGACACAGGCAATATGTAACCTAATGGGTGCCTGTGTTTCAATAAAACTTTATTTACTAAAACAGGTGGCCAGACCACAGGTCATAGCTTACTTACCCCTTACCTAAACCGTACTTTGAAGATGACAGTGATGGGTGCCTGTTACTCAGTCCTGAATGTAATAGGTGCTAAGTAGTGATGGAAGGGATATTTGGCTAGAGAAGCCCCAGCATGGCTGGGTATTCTTTGGGGCCTGGTAGCTGTATAATTTGGCTCTCTCCTCTCCTCTCAATTGTGGGAAGTAGTTAATATGTCTTGATAATTCCTTTTCTGCTTAAACTATACAAAGTGGATTCTATTATTTGCAACTGAGTAGTTTGATATATACACCCTCCTGCTTGCACTGTACTAACTCCTTTAAATTTCCATTCAATAATGCTAGTTTTCTTATACTAGTATAAATGAATTCTATCTTTAAAAAATGTTTTCTGTCATCTTATGCAATGCAGTCAATCTGTCACCTTGCTTCACTAGTGCTCAGTTTAGGAAATTTTTTAAACAGTGTTTATTCCCTTCAGCCATTGCTTTTGAAGATCTTGCAACTTTGACTCTTGAGGAACATTTCTTTAGCTTCCACCACATTCAACGCAGCCAGTGATCTTTGGCAAAGTCATAGTGCTCACTGGATTACCCTGTTTCTGCTCATTTTCAAAGGACTAAGACTGTAAGCTACCGGAAACCAGAGAATATAATACTCATTTTTATCTCTTTCAACTTACCACTCTCCAGGGCAAATAATAATAATAATAATTAATAATAATAACACATAGTAAGTATTAATAAATATTGATAGAATTGAAAAAAATCTTACTTTACCCCAGGGATCACAAAAAGATGGCAGGCAGGTCACTTAAAGACCTAGTTAGAAGCCATGTGTGGCAGGGTGTTAGTTGAGAACCAGAGGATTTTGATTCTCAGGATTGATGGATGTAACAAGCATCATCTCTAAGCAAAAAAATGCAGACAAAGAGAATTCTGACAGGAAACATGATTATTTCCATTTGCAGTGTGTAAGGTTGTTTGACACCTTATGAATCATAAATACTAGAGACAAAGCACCAGAGCTTCCCTTGCCTCATTTGGGAAATGATTAAATTCTTAGCTGCCACTTATTAGCAGACTGCGTTTGTTAGCAAGTTGGTGTGTGTGTGTATGTGTGTGTACTGATGAGGCAGGGTAATTGGGTAAGAGGATGTTCTAGGGAAGGTTGGGAGAGTAGAGATTTCCCACAGATTTTGTCATATCTCTTTCTAAACAATCTTTTAAATTTCTAATTTTAAAATATTTCCCTTTTAAGCCACTATAATACTGCCCCTTCAAGTTATTTCCATTTTAGAAGGTAAACCTTTCATTTCCTCAGTGCATATTTTGGCATCTTTCTAGTCTTTTCTGTCTTCATTAGTTCCTCATTGCTTTCTCCAAGGTTTTGAGGAGGGAAAAGGAAGTGGTGATAGAGGCAGAGAATTATTGGCAGGGAGACGGTGGTCCAATAACATGGAGTTAGCATGAGCAATTTCTGACTCCAAGTCCTGTGACATCCAGCTTCAGGGTCAAGTGTAGACACCAGAGAGATGGTCTTTTCTAGGCTGACAGCTAGAAGCCCCAGAGGGGTTATTCTGAGTATGAGCTTCTAAAAAACACAATTTTGTAATTATCTCTCTCACACCAGTGAAAAAACCTATCCCTGTCCCAGCCTGCATAGAGACCTTGGAGTGAAACACAAGCTATCTCATAAAGGTCAGAGGTGAACACATGAAGAGCCCAGGAGTGCCACCTCCCTGTAATCCATAAGGGTGTAATGTTTGCATAGCTTTCAAGATGGAAAATGGTGTTCATCTTGAACTCTGAGGGAAGGGAGAAACAGGAAGCCATTGAGAACCTAAAATAACATGCTGAACTTTGAAACTAAAAGAGAAAATTCACCTCCTGATTTGCCCTCTGTGAAAGCAGCCTTCATAGTCCCTTGAAGAAAACAAAGAACTGTTTGTGAAAGAGTCACTAAGCCATATAAGTTTGTTCACGCTGCTGTAACTTGGAAGTGTGACTTAGTAGAATCTCACTCAACTAAGAGGCTGTGGTATTTAAAAAAGTCGTTTCAAATACTACTTCCTGCTTTTCCCTCTCTTCCATGTTCCTCGTGTTCTTTCATTACAAGAGTGCACAATCTACTACATCTCATGAAAGTTACCATAACTAGGAAAAGTTGTGTTAATTCATGTCATATTTGTTAGTTCTATGGACCCCAAAAATCTTTTCCATTAGCACAGTATGATGAGAAAACACTGGAAGTTTAAGACCTAGGATCCAATTTAGCTGTACCAGGCACTGATAATGAAAAAGTTAAGTAATCCCTCTGTTCTATGGCTTCATCTTGAAGGCAGGGCCTTTGTCTGTTTTGCTCACTACTCTGTCCCTAGAGCCCAGAACAGAGCCTGATCCTTACTAAATATGTTGAATGAAGAATGACTGAACAAACAGAAAGCATTGGTAGGGTAATGGGAGTAGCTGCTAATAGGTGTGGTATTTCTTTGGGGGGTAGTAAAAATGTTCTATATTTGATTGTGATGATGGTTGTACAACTTTGAATATACTAAAAACCATAGTATTGTACACTTTAAATAAGTGAATATTATGGCATGTAAATTATATGTCAATAAAGATGTTAAAATAAAAAATAAATAATAGGCATTCATCTGGATTGAAAGGCCTAAATATAGCCAAGCTGAGGCAAGAAATGCACCATATGGCCTCTTTCCCATTTTTCTTGCTCTAGAATCCTATTATTCTATGACTGACCCATTAAGGTACTAGACTTAGAAGTGACCCAAAGATTCAAAAGGTTGGATGTTTAAAAAGGGTCACAAAGACTTTGTCATATGGATCACGAGGGAAGATATCTTTCTCCGAATGCATGCACAGAGTTGCTATTGAGAACCAGTTAAGACTCATTACTGAACAGAAATGAAAAGTTGTATTGGTAGAGTCCAACCACATATTCTCTTTCCTAGGTGAATGTCTTATCCTTCAATTCAATCTTCCCACTTTTTCTCTTGCAAACCAAGAGGGAGCTTTTAAAATGGCCGTTAGAATATGCTATTCCTTCCGGCTATACTTAAAATGAAACCCAAACTCCTTACCCTTTCCTACAAAATCCCAGATGATCTGAACCCTGCTTCCCTCTTCGTTTTCATCTTTACCTTCCAGGCTCCAGCCACAGTGGACTTTTTCTGGTTTCCTGAGGTGTGAAGCTTGTTTACCTTAGGGACTTTACATGACTTTACATTCCCTCTACTGGGAATGCTCTACCTCCTGACTTTATATGGCTGGATGGCTTCTTCCTTTTATTCAAGCCTCAGTTTCTCACTAGAATACTAATCCCATAGGAATACACTGCTTTATTCCTGGTGCCCATGACACTCAATAGCATTTGTTGAAAGATTGAATAACTGAATTACTGATTTCTCATTCATTTTGAGGCACTGGGGCACCATTTCATAAATGGGATAGAAGCAACACCTGCATGAGGTTGCACAGTATACAGAAGTGGATCTTTGTCCTGTGTGAGGATAATTTATAGAGAGAGTAATTTAGTGATTCTCCCTGTATTTTCCCCTCTCCCGCTCTTCCAGGCTTTGCATTTCTTGTCTCAGTGATTGCTGCTGGGTTCTTTGAGGTCACTGGCTCATCCTGTGTTTGTGAAGCTGAAGCCAGTTGAAGAGTTGATGTTAATGTACTGGAGGGAAAGGAGAGGAGGGGAATGCCTTTGAAAGGAATCAGTCTGAAAAGGAAAATTCCAGCAGGTTGAAGATGAGACCTGGAGCCATGGTGAAGATTTCCAGGTGTTGGCAATGACTTGATAGAAAGCAGGACTTCAAAGGGACATGGTCCTGGGTATGACTCAGAAGATCATGGCTTTCTTGCCCCAGCAAAGTTTCACTTTCTCAGGCATGTCACAGGGGTATAAAGTTGGATATTAATGGATTACTTAGGTTTAGATCATGATGATGTCAGTGTGACGATGATGTATGACGATGAGAAAGCCATAATCAACAACACTCTGTTATATTACCCTCTCATTTGAGGTTGCAAAACTCAAGCAAAAATGAAAATTGTCCTTTTACCTAAAAAAAAACAACCGAAATTGGGGAGAATATTTACCTAAGCTAACATGTCCACTAGAAATCTATTCATATCACACAGTATAAATCAAACACCTTCCCCAAGCCAGATGGAGCCTGCAGGGAATATCAGTCAGTGCCATTCCCTGGAGCGTTGAGGGAGGAGTGTTAAATGGGAGGGTAATTTGGCCTTCTTAACTTTTGGTTTGCAGGTTCCATGCTAAAGGCAGACCATTGCCACTTTCAAAGTATACCTGAAAGGAATTGACAAGAGTCAGGCAATGACCTATAAGGGGTCCATCCTTCTAGTGAAGCTCACCAGGTAATTGATGGTGCTCTGCTTCCATGATTTGTCCTCACTTTGGCACCTGAGGACCTGTTCGGTCTAGGGAGTTGGCTCTTTCCCCTCAGCCACTACAACTTCCATTTCAGGCGCAGTGTTATCCCCTCATCCAAGAATATATAGAAGGTTTTCTACTCATATTAACAGCTCTCCAGAAAAGGCAACTAATCTCCCTCACTGAGTGGTAGGAAAGCAAATTCTGTCAATATTTAACTGGTAAAACTGCTTAAGAGAAATCTCAACTGGGGTAACAGGAGAGCATTAAGTGTTTCAGCAAGATTTATGAAGTAGCACATTCCTGAGTCAAGGTTGCTATCACAGTCCAATTATCAGTGGATTTAAAGCTACAGATTGCCTCAATCACTCTTTACCCATGCAACAGGAATTTCTACAAAATATTTTCCTGTCTTTATAAATCTAGGTAAATCCCAAACATCCTCACCAATACTATTCCTTTGCTAGATTAGTTGTCTCTGCCCACCCACTTGCCACATCATTAGAACTTCCCACATCTGATCTTCTCTACCATCATGCCAAGCTCCAAACATGCTGCCTCTCAAGCAGGACACCCCATCTGATTACTCTCTAAGCTGGTACCATACCCACCCGATTATCATTAGACTGTGGTACATACAAGCACAAGAGACTCCTGCTCACCAACAAACCTACATGCCGGGTACTGCAAGGAGCCCTGTGAAAAAGGCAGATGCAGACCTAGTCTCTGTCCTTTCCTCTGAAAGAAGCCATCCAAGTGGTTGTTTTGTAGAGACATCCAATGGAATCTAGCCAGAACTGAGCCCCTGTCCTCCCTAAAGGTGTTACCTGTACCAGCACCCCCCCTTTTTTTTTTGGTGGCATACTCATTTCCCTGTTTCCTTACCTAAAACTTGTCAAGACACCAGACTTTTCTTTCACCTTCATTTCCAATATCCATTCTATCATATCTTAGAGGTTCCTATTGAGGAATTTCTTTCACATTGCCTTACCTTTCTACACTCCCCCTCCAAGAACCTGGGTTCCCTAACCTCCAGTCTGTAACCACCCCATTCTTCCCAAACTCACTACCTGGAAATTTTTCCAAACCAATTTTCCATAATTTATTCATTCATCCAACAAATATTTATCCAGTTCCTACTATGTGCCAGCTACAGTTATAGGCACTGAGAATAAGTTGCAAAAATATGCACAGTAACTGCCCTTTTGGAGCTAACATTTCAAAAGTGGGAAGGGCACACAATAAACAAATAAACAAGTAAGTACAGAGTAAATAAAATGGTAGTGAATGCTTTGAAGAAAAATAAAGCCTAGTAAGGGGAATGAAGAGTGCTGGGGAGAGGGTGCTAATTAATACCAGGTGGTCAGAGAAGGCCTCTCTGGGAAGGTGATATTTTAGCAGAGACCTGAAGGAAGTGAATGAGTGGGTATATGAGTGGGCAAGTGGGACATCTGGGGAAAGAGTGGACTATGTAGAGAGAACTGTGCAATACAAAAGTCCTGAGGCAGCAGCAGGCTTGCAGTGTTCAAGGAGCAGCAAGGAGGCAGGTTGGCTAGAGTAGAATGTGCTTGTGGGAGCTTAGTAGGTAATGGGGACAGAGAGGTAGTGGAGGCAGTGGGGGCCAGGAACTGTAGGGACTTGTAGGCTATGGTAATTGTAGCCTGTGGTAAGGACTATGGTTTTTAGTCTAAGATGCAGAGCCAGTGGAGGGTTTTCAACCGAGGTCAAACTAAAATTTTAATAGGATTACTCAGGCTAGTTTATTGAGAATAAGGGGCAATAGTGAAATGAGGATACACATTAGGAAGCAATTACAGTAATTCAGATTAAGCAATGATGGTGGCTTGAAAGAAGGCTTAGCAGCAGAGGTCTTAAGAAGTAATTGAATACTGGGAATATTTTAAAGGTAGAACAGACAGGATTTGCTGAGGGGTTTGATGTGGGATGTTGAGAAAAAGCTGACTCTAAGCTCTTTCATCTGAGCAGTTGGAAGACTGGAGTATCTCCATTTATTGAGATGTGGAATTCTGGGGTATGAGAAAGTTGGGAGAAGGAGGGTTTTGAAAATCTGGGGTTTGGTTTTGGGCTTGTAACGTCTGAGATGCTTTTTAGATATCTGCTTGGCAATGTCAAGCAGGGACTCTGATATGTGAGTTTGGAGTTCGGAGAAGTTGGGTCTGCATATATACAGTTCAGAATTAGCCTATTGATGGTATTGATGGGTCTGGATGAGATCACCAAGTGAGAGACTAGTATCATGTGGGCTGTGCCATGGCACCGGGAATTTCTCACTTTCTGTGGAGTACAAAAAGCCCTTTGCTTCCCAGGTCATGTCCCAAGGCTGGCTGTAACCCATTCCAACCTTGCCTGTTCAAAAACTCAGTTCTCCTTCTATGAACCCTCTGCTCTAGTCATTACTTTCATCTCCTCCTTGATCCCCTGACACAGCTTGCACGATTTTTATTCTAAGCCTTAAATGCTACCTATCTTATAAGGTCTCACTTTAATTTATTCATTCATTCCCCAAACATTTTTTGAAAATCTGTAGTGTCAGGTGCTGAAGATACAGCAATAACCAAGACAGTCACTTTCCAAAAAGCCTTTCTTGATCCCCTGCCTGATTGCCCTTTCCCTGATCATCTGTAGTCAAAAAACTCCAGAAATTTTAATTGGCATTGATTATGGGATAAGCACCATGGTAGGCACTGGGGACAAAGCCAGGACAAGAGATGATCATACTCTATTGGAGATACAGGCATGTAAATAGGCAATTAGAAAAGAAATGTGATCCTTGCTATGACAGCACTTGCAACAGGCAAAATAATGCCCCCCCTACCCCCCCGCAAAATGTCCACATTCTAAATCCCTGGAATTTGTGAAAATATTAGATTACATGGCAAAGGGGTCTTAAGTTACAGATGAAATGAAGATGGCTAATCAGTTGACCTTAAAAAAGGGAGATTATATATTTGATTATCTGTGGGGCCCAATATAATTGTGAGGGTCCTTAAAATTGGAAGAGGGAGGCAGAGAAAGAGAGTCAGAGAAAGAGATGTGATGACAGAGGCTATGTTGCTGGCCTTGAAGATGGAGGAAAGGAGCCATGAGCCAAGAAATGCAGGTAGTCTCTAGAAGCTGAAAAAGGCAAGGAAAGGGATTCTCCCCTAAAGCCTCCAGAGAGGAATGCAGCCCTGCTGATACCTTAATTTAAGCCTATGGGATCTGTGACAGACTTCTGAACTATGGAACTGTAAAATATATCTGTATTGTCCTAAGCTCCACATTTATGGCAATTTATTACAAGAGCATTAAGGAACTAATGCAGCATTCTATGGTTATTTAATGCTTTCGGTGGTGTATGTTGTCTCCCTCAAATAAATTACCAGTGAAAATATCTTTAAAAATTCTCCTCTGCCAATGCCCATATTAGTCAGGTTATTTTGGTTGCAAGTAACAGAAACAAAACTCAAAATAATTTTTTTTTTCTTAAGCTGGAAGACTGACTATATAAATGAAAAGTACTGGTATAGGTCTAGCTTCAGGTGCAAGCTGAAAGAGGTGATAAAATAATGTCAGAAATCCATCTCTCCTCTGTGCTGCCTTTATTCTCAGGCTGTTCTTTTATGATGACAATGATGTCCACTGGCATTTCCAGGCTTACTTTCCATAAACTTAGCAACCCCAAGAGAAAGAATCACTGGATTGCCTTGTGTCATCTGCCTGACCCTAATTCACTCATGGTGGCCAAGGCAGTACTACATTCTCATTGTCAGGCCTGGGCCATTTGCCCATCCCAGGAGTCCAGGAGCAAAATCAGCACCGTCCTGCTCCACCATGTGAACTGAAAATGAGGGACGGGTCTACAGTGAACTCCCTTTCCCTGTAAAGCCAGAGCAGGGAGTAGTTGCCAGGAGCAGGAAATCATAGAAGTGAATGGATTTTGAAGTCAGATTTAGGTTCAAGTCCCGGCTCTGTCATTTACTAACTGGGTGTCTACTGGCATGTCATATCATCTTTCTCAGCCTCAGTTTCCTCATAAGCAGTTGTACAATCGTGTCCGTCCCATTGAGCAGGTCTGAAACAAGATCATATGTGTAAAACTTCCTACCACCATGCCTGGCACAAAATACTCAGGAAATATAGGTTCTCTTCCCTCTTCCTACCTATGGATGACTGAGTGTCCTGCAGCCAGTTACCCTTCTAGAGAATGCCTCCACACTGGCTCACAGTCTCCTGTTCTCCAGAAAGCCTTACTCTCCTCTACTGTCTGCCACCTTGAGTCTACAGCAACTCAGGGGAGTTCACAGGCAACTTAGAATCTTTCCTGCTTCTCCAGCCAAAAGGGAATGCTTTGTTCATCTTCAGGATTTATTTGGAAGCAATGACCACCTGTGCTCCTGCAACAGATACCCTGGCTAGTGCCTTAATCTGTTGTGGAAGGAGAGTGCAAAAGCTAATGGTATACCCAAAGATGCTTTCTCTTCCTCCTCAATTTAAACGTCCCTCTGCTCTAGAGAGAGGAGACTATTTATCCTACAAGGTAGAGCAAGCAAAGCCCAGAGCACTTAAATAGAATTTGCTGAAGTTGGGTGTGGATGTCCAGAATTATGTGGAGCTAAACTCAGGTAGTTCTCAAAGTTATCAAATTAAGAAAAAAATATCCGTCTGGCACTATACCCAGTGCTATACTCTTCTCTAACTCATCATCTTACTTCAGATTATTACAACCCTTATCAGGTGCTAAAATAGGATTAGCAGAGCCCCACACCAGTTCACTTCCATAAGTACTCAGTACAGAGGCACTAGAGTACAAAGGTAAAGAGTATCTCCAAGTCCTTTAAGACCCACAGTATTTCCTTATTTCCTCAGTTCCTTTAGGTCGGGTCTTATTTTATTTACTGGCCTAGCAAGTGGACTTCATGCCTGGGGGGTCAAGGATCACAATGCATTCTAGGTCTTGATAGGTGCGTTTGCCTCATTATTCACATGCAGCAAGAAACAACAAAACAAAACAAAACAAAAAAAACCTTCTGAAATTCCATTCCATCAGAAAACAAGTGGAAAATCACACTGCAATCTTGTTTCCAAGCCAATAAAGATGAATAATTCAATAGTGGGGGGTGGGGTAGGGGGGACATGAAAGGGGAGGTTTGGGAGAGAACAAGTATGGGGGAGGAGAAAAGAAAACCCTAAAGCTATTGTCAAATGTCAGGGGACAAAATTAAGTGAAGTTGCCCAGAATTACAGAAGGAAAACATCATTTAGTCATTCCCCATATTAGTCTACCAAAACCAGGCACAAATCCCATTAGCAGGTCTATTTTTTAAAAAAGAAACAACAAAAGTTCTACAAACATCATTAACTCACCCTAAACCTGCTTCCAAAGGAAAATGACAAGCTACTTGCCAACTAATAAAAGGATATTAATAGGAAGATGTGGATCGCAAGCAAAGGAAGGCTGTAGAGTTAATAGTATCTGTGGATTGTCAAAGCTTTAAAGGGAGAGGAAATGGCTGTTTGGGGTCTTACAGGGACAAATACTCAATGAGTTTACTACACCAGTCTTCATATTCTGCATTTTCCTACTGAGACAGCAAGAGAATTGCGATGTCATATTTTATGTACTTAGCTTCACAGAAGGAAAGCAATACTAAAGAGGGTGGGGAGTGGGGAGTGGTCTAAGATTTAAAATAAAAATCAACTAGAAGTATTGCTATGTTAAACCTCTACCATGAACTGAGTTAGATTTATGCTAAGACTGATTGATGGTTTGGTGGGGAGGGTCACAGCCTTACTTCCTTCTTTCTGAGCCAGGGAACATTTTATGGCAGCTTTTAAGACTGCTAAACTTCCCTCCTTCTGGAACATTCTTTTCTGTAAGCTTTGCAGATATCACACTCAATCTCCTATGGTGCTAACTCTTCTTCTCTTCTAGATATTTTCCCAGGTTTGGACCAGACCTCACCTTTCAGTGTGCTCACTCTACTTAGGCATTCTTTATTGCTTCAGTTGCCATCCATGTGCTCAGGACTGTCTTTCCTTTTGTGCTCCAGAGCTGTGTAAGAACTGCTTTGTTGGACGTCTTCTTTCAGGTTCCTCAATCCAGTGTGTCCTTCAAATTCTTTAATTTCCTTTCCAAAACTGCTCCATTTTTGGTACTCTTGAATGGCCCAACTATGCTAACAGGAAAATGGGTGACATCTTCAACACCTTCTTGCCCATTCCTTCCCCATATTCACTCAATTCTCAAGTCCTCTCTATTCTACTTTCTGAATATTTCTCAAATCAATTCATCTCATCCTATCAATTCTGCAATCATCCTCACCCAAACTATGATATCAGGAGGCACTGTAGTATAGATGTTAAGAGAACTGACTGTCCCTGGAAAAAGGGTTCACATTTCAGCTCCACCTCATGCTAACTCTGGGCAAGTCATTTAATGTCTATGCCTAAATTTTGCTAAACAAAGATGATAATAAAACCAACCTTGTAGAGTTGTGAAAATTAAATAACAATACATGTGGATTTCTCAGAAGAGTGCCCAGCACATAGCTCAAAAAAGCGTAGTTGTGGCTCTCATTATCATTATTCCTTTTAGCATTATTGCTATTATTTGTGGTGCTCATCTTGATAGCTGAATCTCTCACCTAACTCCATCTCCTTATGTCCACTCATGCTTCTCTCCAGTCTTTTCTTTTTTTTTTCCCCCAAGGGCATGTCACGCCCCTCGGACAAAGAGAAGCCACAGCAAGGCCTACCCAGGGTCCCGAGGAGATCCTTTCTCTCTCTCCCCATTATGAAAGCCACACATGTTAGATCAGGTGTGACTCTGCAGAGCTGAGAGAGTCTCTCCAGTCTTTTCTGCACATTGCAGAAAGAGTAATGATTCCTAAAGGTAAATCCTATTATGATATCACCTTGCTTATTCCATTTACCTCAGGATAAAGCCCAAATTCCTAAGCATAACATAAGAAGCTCTTCAGTACCTGGATTCTCCCTTCATCTCTCTTGCAACTAGTCCTTTCTGACATCTCCTGGCCTTTTTACCTGCATGAAACACTAGTCCCCTTCTTCACATCTGCCCCTCCCTCTTTGGAGGGCGTGGGGAGAGTATGTGGATAAACTCCTTGTGAAGCTGAAATATTATCAATGCTGATAGAAAGTCAAGCAGTCAAGTTGTATGGCTCTAAAACTGGTGTTTTTCTATTCTGCAGAAGACTAATTAGGACAAATGTTCAATTCTCCGGATGTTGGATGGCTGATAACCTAACCTCAGACCACATATTTCATTATAGGGCTTGTAAGAAAGGGTGGGAAACAGAGAACTTACACGAGAGAAATAGAGAGGCAACACATCTTGGCCAATTCCAGTGGGCCTTCTTCCAAAGGCTCTGCCCACATGGACAACATCCAAGCCTAGTTTTCTCTCATTCCCAACAGCCAGTCAGAGATAAGCCCACTCACTACTGTCCTAAGTTTGTTGTTGTTGTTGTTGTTATTTTACCATGTTAACTCCAATCCTGCCAAGCAGGTTCCCTCCTTGAGACATGTAAGGATGGCATAAACAATTGCTTTGAACATGATTTTGGTTGTGTGGGAGAACATCTTTAAAGATAAATAGACAGGAGTGCAATGCTCTGAAACTATAGCAGTAAGCTCTAATTCCTATTTGGTGGGCTTGGAAGGGAAAACTCAGGAAGAGGCAGTGATTCAGCATGCATTAGAATGATTTAGAGTGCTGGGAGTTTCTGATTCTCCAGGTTTGGGGTGGACCCTGAGAATCAGTATTTCTAACAATTTTCCAAGTGAAGCTGCTGTTCTTGGGGCCATACTTTGAGAACCACTGCTTCGGTCAGTGGTTCCCAGTCTTGACTGCACATTACAATCACTGGGAGTGCTTTTAAAAAGTGCTCATACTAGAGTACTACACCAGACCAATAGCATCAGAATCCCTTGGAATAGGCCCAGCCATCTGTATTTCTTAAAAAATGCCACAAAGAAATCAGGGTTGAGAGCAACAAATGTAGATAAAGCCCCAAAGAGAGAGCAGAAGAACAAGAGGAAGATGAAATGATAGTGTGAATATCAGTGGACTCACCCTCTAAACTTCCAGAAGAATGTGGGAAAGCATAGAGTAGAATCAGAACATGGTAGATTGAGATGACAATTGTGTGATCCAAGTCTCTCATATTAAAGATGGCCCAGAGAATAAGAGGGACTTGTCCAAGATTTCACAGCTGATTAACAGCTGAGCTAGACCTGACCCCAAATTCTAATGCTTTCCAGTTCAGTGATTTTTCTCCATTACTACACTTGCATTTCAGCTCTGAAAGTTCTCAAAACATTTATGAGTAAATCATACTGGGAAGATAGACAATGAACAGATATGAGAATACAATGTGAAAAACCCATGACATGGAAACAGGAGCACAAGAGAGGGTCATTGAACTCAGTCTTATGAAAAAGGGAAAACTTTAAAGAGTTGACACTTGAGCTGAAGACTGAGGGATGACCAGCAGTGACCAGTGGAATGGGAAGGGCAGTTCAGGAAGAGACAAAGGTATGAGCCAAGACACAAAGGCTGGAATGGCATGTTTTTTTAGGGATCTACAAACCTTTCAGAAGAGCTGCAGCAAAAGACAGGGGTGGGTAAAGCTCAGATATTATAGTACTCAACCGGAATCTTGTTGATAATGGGGAGGTACTGATGGATTTTAAATAGCAGAGTGTAGAATAACAAGGTAAAATTTTCATTTTAGATAGGTTGCTTTGTCAGTCGTGAAGAAGTTTGATTGAAAGAGTTCAGAGAAGACATAGGGAAAGAATTAAAGTAAAAGTATAGGGATGGGAAAGGAGCAATGGATTTGAGAGGCTTTAGGAATTTAAAAACCCAGAACTTGGTGATTGACCTTAGATGAGGTATGGGTGGTGAGGGTTGGATCAGCTTCTTGGACTGAGCAACCAGTAACAATTGAGACGGGGGCACTGGGGGGAAAGTATGTCTGAGGAAGATGATGAGCACCATTGGGGAACACTGAGTACTGAGGGGAGGGGTGTGTAACGGTCCCAGTGGAGATGTCTAGTATATAATAGGCTGAGACTCAGGGTAGAGATCTGGCCAGAGAAACATTTGTTTAAGATCCCCAATCAGAGGAGGAATTAGAGCCACAGAAGAAGCTGAGAAAATTCTGCAAGTTCAGGGAAATCGTGGAACCTTGGGGGAATGCCAACATTTCAGGGAAAGGCAGAGGGAGAAGGGCCAATTAAAGAGAACAAGAAGGTACTGAAACAAAAGTACTTATGTGTTCATCATGACCCTTCTACATCCCTTTTCCTCTGCTCCTCTCCCATCCTTTAAAAAGAAACCTATATTTGGCCTCTCAGTTTCATGCTCCCCCTTTCCAAAATAATAAGGAAAGCAGAAGCCAAAAAGAGTAAGTTAATCTATATAATAAAGGGATGGATGGAAGAAAGGAGTAGGAGAAAGAGGGAAAGAGTCTCATACCTGGAGCTAGAGAGAAAATTTTGGAGATTGTCATGACAGACTCCAGATCAGCTGTGAGGTTTAGAAAATATGTGAGTGGTGCCAGGGTGTTTGATAAGCATTCATAAAAAATTAAATTCCCTTTTAATATTCTTTGAGAGATATATGGCAAAATTGTTTTTAGTTGTTGATCTGAACATCTTTTTAAAAAACCTCTGAGTAGAGACTGAGCAACACAAAATTCCAGATTTACCCGGGTTGTAGAAGAAAATCTTCAGAGAGGTAAGAGGTAAGCCAGAATGTAATGCCACAGAAACCAACAGAAGGAAGGAAAGGTCCACAGCATCAAGTGCTGCTGAGTGGCCAAATAACCAAAGACAACTTTTGCTAAGAGTTTCAGAAGAGTTGGGGGTCAGAATTAATGGAAAAAAGGATGATTGAGAGTTTTAAAAGTGGGTCAGTGAGTATAATCTACTCTAATGAGAAGCCTGACTGATCTAAAAAAAAAAAAAAAAAAGCAGTTAGGAGCAGCTAATGGGAAATAAGAAGATAATTTTTGAAGCGAGACATTCAGTAGATACATGCCCAAAGTGATTGATCTGAGCAGATACTTTCAGTTCAAATACTTTGATTCTCTTGCTTGTTAATCAAAGGCCAGCTCCTTTCCCTCTGATTACTTTATCTCTAAGCCACTTATCTCATTATTATCAGTCAACTGTACATTGCTCTCAGGGAATAATGCTAAAGATGGAATAGCAAATAAGCAGGAGTTTGGCTCTTATCCAAGAATATTTGGAAGAAGACTTCACATACTTTTCTGTGTACTTACTATTGCTGTTTTCCTTTTTTAATGACAAAGTTCTGTTTTAAAAAGTTATTACAGAAAAATGTTAAAAATGAAATCATCTTACTTCAATTCCTTTTTTAAATTGAAAAAAAAAATAGCAATATGTATATTACAACAGTAAAAATGGTATTGAAGACAAAGGGAAAGAATTGTTTCTAGCTTACTCTGAAGGAGGTAATAGATTCTTTAGAGAGGAAGATTTACATAGGAATCCCCTGGAAAAAATTTTAAACCCATGACCATTCTTGTTGCTTGCAAATTCAAAATTTTGATTATTTCTACACAAATTCAGCTTGCCTTGAAAGCAGGCCTGAAAATAGTGTGCTATGAATATGACAAAAGTATTGCTTATCTCCCACAGTGTGGCCCACCACCCTCAATGAACTTACACATCCTGGAGCCTTGCCACCAACCGTAGACCACAGTTCACACTGTAGACCACACTCTCTCCCACTCAGTTCTGAGTGGTGTGTGCTGATTTAAAATGGCCTACATCCGTTGCCACAACAGTACTCAGGACAACCTCTAAATACACATATATGCATATATATTTATATATCATTTTGCAAATGTTTGTATGTATTGTGAGAATTTTGATTTTTACCCATAATAAAAAATAAAAAAATAAAAAAAATAAAAATAAAAAGAAGTAAAAAAAAAAAAAAAAAAAGTATTGCTTAAATTATTGTAATAGGGTTTACACTCTGCTGCTAGGCATCTATTCCCTAGAGCTTGGTATTGCCCTGTTTCAAAATGCCAGACCAGTGCTGCTCAAATGTGAACTGTAGACCCAGCAGCAGAGGCAACCCCTGAAGCATGTTAGAAGTGCTTATTTTTTAAACCCACCCTAAACTTAATGAATCAGAATCCTTAGGGGGTGCGACCCAAGAATGTATATTTTAGCACAGCTTCCAGGTGATTCTTATGACTGCTGAACAGTGTGAAGCACTGTTCTTGGTTCCTTGGAAGGATCTGTGTGTTGGATATCTCCTTTGCTCCTCTAGATCCACTCCCCTCTATTCTCACACTGCTGTGAGTCCAGATATCCTGATCTGTATCTATAGTATCAGCGTATCTTGTGCAGTTTGGCCAATGGAATACACCAGAAGGGTATGGAAGGATGTGAGAAGAGTGAGGTTGGGATAGTTATTACTTCTGATTGCATTTCCTGCAAAATCATCAAGGGCTGGCTACTTCTCTTGACTAAAAGTCACAGCTTCCTGCCGGTTGGCTCTCTCTACACACTTATACTGACTCAGTTTCTCTTCTTCCACGGTTTCCTGTCTAGTGGTGGTAATGAATCTTCCCCTCCCCCAACCTCTGTTAGCCATGGAAAATTGGTTACCCCTTGTTGTTTCCCTGTGACTTGACTACAACATACTCACAGTTTTGCAGTTGCTTGATGAAACTCTTCTCATATCGCCCAACTTGAATGTGCCATCTGTTTTCTTTCAGGTCTCTGACTGATAAAAATTCATATATTCCCAATGCCTACATAATTCTTAATACATCTTGGTGGAATGAATAAATAAAGGAAAAAGATATTTTAATATAATGAATTCAATGCCAATGAATATCAGTCATTACTAGATTAGTGTAAATGACTTTATAAGGTTTTTCAAAATGCTAGCCAACAGGCTAACTTGAAAATGGGATGTGGAAATATAGGATATAGATTTTGGCAGGTGCAAGATCCAAAGTGCTGGCTCTGGGAAGCACTGGCCGAAATGCAGCTCTAGTCCATTAAATGGTAGGTGATTGATCCTGGCTAGGAAGTTTGTCTAGTATCCTTTTCCTAAGGAACCACACAATTCACTGCCCTCACTTTATTTAGTTTCAAAAGAAAAACAAACGAACAAGGTGACAAAGGGGGGAAAGCTGTGGTAGACAATTAAAAAATAATGAATAGAACTTCAGGAACTAGTGAGGATGGTTGGTGGGAGAAGAGGACCTTGCAGCAATAAATTAAATTTTGGCTTTTATGGGTAGTAAAAGGATATCCAACTGTTTTATGCTTAAGATGTGGTAATACTAAGCACAAAGATCTGGTATGTGGAATGTTGCCAGGTCTGTATGACATTTGGAGGAATGATTATTTTCTTTTATCAAAGAATAGATCTATTAATATTAGTGTCATCTGTCTCAATAGAATCTAATCCTCCTTCTTGTTAACTAACCTGTGGTGCACTCCCAAACCTTTGCCAGCATTGAAAACCACAGTGATTATGAAATAAAAGGACCTGAAAGACTGGCAGTCTGTGACGTGGTACATAACTACACCCCACCCTAAACACCCTATTTTATTTCTCCCAGTTCAAGCTCTTAGAACTATCTATAAATACTCATCACTATGTACACAAACACAAACAGATAGACAATGCACATTGTTTATTTAGAGTGGTGATATCCTGGCTGTGTAGCCTCTGTATTTTTAAAATTCCTTTTTAAGTGCAACTAAATTACAGCCTAAAACAGGCAATCCTGGGAAGTTATTTTTTTAAAAAAATTCCATCTGTAGCATAATGTTGTATATCCAGAGATGCTTCTTTCATCACTTCTTTCACCCAGAGTTCTCTCAACACATGTTGACTCAACTCCTCAGGTTTCTATTCTGGCTTACCACATGTCAAATCTTGCTAAGCAAAAGGAGAAACAACACTCAACATATCTTTTCCTGTCAACGGCAACATCTGTGATTGAGTCATTAAAGACTAGAACCTGAATTTCATTCCACTGTTTACTCTCATATCAAACTCTGCAAAGAATATATACAAGAACTTCCCTCATTATTATGAGTTGAGGTATGCATGAGCTAGAATCAGTCCCCTTCTGTTTAGCATCTTGTACCTTGATTACTAATTCAAGTAACTAATTGCCAAATATTTCTTCTACCACATGAGGCATGTCTTGCCCAAGAGAATACAAATTTAGCTACTCTGCCAGACACAGTATACCATCTAGAAGATGGGAAAAACTGTAGTCATCAGTATCAAATGCCATCTGGTTAAATCATTCTAATCCCAGAATAGTATTTTCTGTATCCATGCCTAGTCATTGTACTTCAGTTCCTGCAAGATTTATTTCTACTTGAGGGCACTCAATGCCAGTTGATTCTAAGTTCATAAAGCAGAAAACTGTTACTAATGCCAAATAATTCATTGTGCCAGAAGTGACACCTAGTCCAGGCAGAAATGAAAATGTTTTGGTAGCTAGTAATTTGTGATATTTTTTTAAGCTGTCTGAGTAAATCATGAATGAAGGAACCACCCTCATCCCAAAAATTTGGTGCAAGTTGTTTTACATGCAGTATTGGTCAGAGTGTGCCAGAAAAACAGAACCAACAGTTTATATGTACATATGTGGGTATTTATATCTGCATATATAAATATAAATAGTATATATGTGTAAATAGATATACTTCAAGGAATTGGCTCATGTGATTGTGGAAGTTGGCAAGTCCAAATTCAGTAGAGCAGGGAAATTCTGGTAAGAGCGATGTTGAAGTCTTAAATCTGAAATCTGTAGGGAGGTCAGCAGGCTAGAAACTCAGAGAGAAGAGGGTATAGATTTGAGGTAGAATTTCTCCTCTCTGTAACTCTCAGTTCATTTCTCTTAAGGCTGCCAGTTAATTGGATGAGGCCCATCCACATTATCAAGGGCAATCTCCTTTACTTAACTTTACTGTAGATGCTAATCCTATCTACAAAATACCTCCACAGCAACATGTAGGTCAGTGTTTAAATGAATACCATAACCTAGCCAAATTGACATATACAACTAATCATCACACATACCTTTGAAAGTAAGTCATCTGGTTTTAAAAATTTAGTAGTAAATGAATATTGACAATAGTTGGTTGTATGTATAGTTTCATCTCTCTGTGCCCACAAGTGTCCATCATATCAGATTATTCATCACACAATTATTCATTGCACATCTCCAATTGGAAATCCCATGTTCACTTGAAACTCAGCAAGTCAAGAACTGATCTGTTCACTCTTCCCCTTACATCGCTTTCCTTTTCTTAACTATTATCTCAGTGAATGGTAACTAATTTATCCAGATGCCCAAAGCAAAACTCTGGATGTTATTCACATCTCCAGTTACTAAATCTTCATTTTATTTATATGCTGTTTCTCAAATCTGTCCCTTTCTCTCCTTCCCAACTGCCAATTTCTTCATTTTGCTCCTCAAAAGTTCCCACCTGACACACCCATCAGAATGGCCAATATTAAAAAGACAGAGAACTACAAGTGTTAGAGAGGATGTGGAGAGATTAGAACACTTCTTCACTGTTGGTGGCAATGCAGAATGGTACAACCACTATGGAGGACTGTTTGGCAGTTACTAAAGAAGTTGAAAATAGACTTGCCATGTGACCCTGCAATACCACTACTGGGTATATACCCAGAAGAACTGAGAGCAGTGACACGAACAGACATCTGCACACTGATGTTCATAGCCACATTATTCACCATTGCCAAAAGCTGGAAACAACCCAGGTGTCCATCAACAGATGAATGGATAAACAAACTGTGGTCTTTTCACACAATGGAATATTATGCAGCTGTAAGAAGAAATGAAGTCGTAAAGCATAAGGCAACATGGATGAAAATGGATGACATTATGTTGAGTGAAGCAAGCCAGACACAAAAGGACAAATACTGTATGAATGAATGTGTTACTATGAACCAAATATATTGTGTAACATATTGTTTGATTAAAAAAGAAAATTTATATGTATCCATTACATTTAATTGAGAAATGTATATATTTATTCATCTGTGTTTACTTTTTAGTTTTTAATTGTTTATACTTTCAATTATTAAATGTACAAAATAAAGTTAAAAAAAAAAAAAAGTTCCCACCTAAAAAAGTGCAACATTTCCTTAATTAGTCTCCCTGACTCTAGCCTATTCGTCTTTCAATTAATTTTCCATATGTAGGCCAAATTGGTTTTTTGAAAATACTAAAATAAGCCTCGACTTAAACAGCTTACAGTGGCTCTCCATATCCATAAATTATTACAAAAATTCCAAACCCCTTATTATGGTCACACAAACTGCCTCATAATCTGGCTCAGCCCATGCTGCAGCCTTATTTCTTGCCATTCTCCAGCTCTCACTCAAACTGTAATGAACTACTTGCAGTTTCCTGAACAAGGCACGGTCTCTGTCCTTCACACCCTGGTTTGGAGCTCCACCAGGGTGACTATGTCTCCCAGAGCACATCTGAAAGCCTACCTTAATCCCTCTTCTTCCACTGTGTAGCAGAGACTACTAATTATCCATAGTATCCAGTCTTCATCTTTTATTTAATAATTGAAAATACCAAGTTTTAGCTGAGCATGCAGCTACTTAGCTAGAATATATTCTCCAGCTTCTTTGAAGCTTTGTGTGCAGTAAAGAGTTGATGTAGCAGACCCAAGACAGCTACTTTAGAAAGGCCTCCTTGCAAAATTGGTTCTTGACTGGCATCTGTGAACTTGGATTTCAGGAGGATTCCCACCCTTCCCTGATAAGAGAGGCTCACTGTGCTTAAACTGTATAAAAAATATGGTTCATGTCGGACATCTGCTTTCTTTCCTTCTGGGAGCCTGGAATTTTGGTACCTGCTAGGCAAAGGGGGCCTATGTGTCCAACCCCAATGAAACCGCTGGGTACTGAGTCTCTAATGAGCACCCCTGTGATAAGTGAGACAACATTTCTTGCGTGTCACAATTAGTTACTGTAGGTATTAAGTACATACAGTGTGATGCTACTGGGAAGGTACAGTTTGTGACTGGTTTTCTCTGGACTTCTCTCCATGAGCCCTTTCCTACTGCTGATTTTGCTTTGTACCCTTTTGCTGTAAAAGATAAAAGATATGCTGAGTCCTGTGAGTCCTCCTAGAGAATCATTGACCCTGGGCATGGTCTTGGGCATTCCTGATATAGGATGTGACTGAGTTATGGTCAGTGGAAAGTGAACAAACGTCCATTTCTGGGTCACATCTTTAAACTGGAAATTATTTGGTTCTTCTTTCTCTTTTCCCTCTTTTTGTATACTGGAATGTGGATGTGGTACTCATCAGCCAGCTTTAATTAGGTGGAGGAGGATCATACCCTAGAGCAGAGGTTGGCAAACTTTATCTATAAAGGGCCAGAGAGCAAATATTCTTACTTTATAGGCCATGTGGTCAGTCTCTGTAGCACTAGAGCAGCCATAGACAATATGTACGTGAATGTGTGTGACTGTATTTCAATAAAATCTTTATGAAAACAGGAAGCAGGCTGGATTTTGCCTGTGACCCATAGTTTGTCCGTCCTCGCCCTAGAGCAGGGGTTCTTAACCTTTTTTGTTCCATGGACCCCTTTGCCAGTCAGGTGAAAACCACGGACCCCTTACTAAGTCCACACTGTACTGTGTATTATTTAATAAATATATCACACCCGCACCAACACATCCCCACAAGAATAATGTTTTTTTGAATTTCAGTTCAAGTCCACGGACCCCTGGTTAAGAACCACCGCCCTAGAGGATAGAGATAGAAGATGTTGGGAGATAATTCTTCATGGGTCTCACCTTACTGCCCATCTTGCAAGCAGAGGCACTGACTATCTTTGTTCCAGACTATCTTTTCAAGATAGCTTTGGAAGATAGATATAGTATATCCCTCCAGAGCAAAGGTCAAGTTGGTTTACAAGGGTGTTTATTAAAACTATCCAAGTGTTATTACTATTCAGTATAATAAAGATATTGTCCTCCTCTGGGACTGAAGTCAAGCCAGTTTACCACTTGTGTAGTTCCTTCCTTCCTTCCTTCCTTCCTTCCCTCCTTCCTTCCCTTCCTCCATCTGTCCTTCCTTCCTTCCTCCCTCCCTCCCTTCCTTCCTTCCTTCCTTCCTTTTACCAGGGGCCAGGGATTTAACCTGGGACCTTGTACGTGGGAAGCTGACACTCAACCGCTGAACCACATAGGCTCCCCTGAGTTGGAGTTTTTGTTTTGCTTGCTGTTGTTGTTGTTGTTGTTTTAGGAGACATTGGGAACTGAACCTGGGACCTCCCTTATGGGAAGCAGGCATTCAATCTCTTGAGCCACATCCACTCCCCTACCTGTGACAGTTTTAGATTATTTTTGTGAATCCCCAAAAAAGAAAAGATGGTTTGTCAACTAATCTCTTCCTCTGGGTTTGATACCCTTTGATTGTATTAAATTCAGTGATGGGGCCTCTGATTAAGTTTACTTCTGATTGGACTACATCAGTAAGGTGTGACTCAGGTTGAGTCTCTGTCTCCTTGGTGGGCCCATATAAATGGATCCTCACTCAAGAAGATACACAGAGGAGAGAACTTTGTCATTTTGATCCTGCCTTGTGACAGAAAGGAGAAGGTTCAAACAGCTAAAGCCCCAGGGAGAGCTTATAACTTATAGCTGACCTTGGGAAGAGAGAGGGGACTGATAAAGAAAGCCCAGAGGGGAAGGCTGAAACCCCGCAGAGATCACTCACCATCTTGCTTCAACATATGGCAATGACTTTGGTGAGAAAGCAACCTTTAGTTGGATTCTTCACAGCCTTGTAACTGTAAGCTTTTACCCCAGATCAATACCCTCTATAAAAGCCAACAGATTTATGGTACTTTGCATCAATACCTCTTTGGCAGACTAATACACCACCCATTAAAAAAGATTTGGTTTCCTAAGCTTGGGGTTCCTCTCCTGTAGTTTAACCCATGACCAGTGCTGGCGTCTCCTGACTCTCTTAGTATTGCACTCACTATTCTCTACAATGGGGTTCCAAACACTTTCCCATAAACCCTCCTCTGTTCTTTGGAAACAGCCCCAGTAAGTTTATAATTCCTCTTCCTTTTTCCCTACAGCTATGCCTGGGTATTAGTTCTCTAGTGGTTTCTCCCCAGCTTGTGCAAAGTAAAGTCTTGATCATAACTAAGAGCTATCAGTATAGTTCAGAATGTGTTTGAAGGGTAGGCTGGTCAGATGCAGAGGTTTTGGCAAGCTTTCTGCAGACTGTCAACTTTCTTGTGGCCAATGAGTCCATCTCTAAAGTTCAGTTTAGGCACATTGCTATCTACCTGAAACATTCTTTAGTTCTAAATGTTCATGTGGTGTCCATAATGTCTATCTTTACTGGTGTCTGTCTTCAGGAATGAGCTGGCATGGACTCCTTGGCAGATCCCTGAGGGGGTCAATAGGATCAGCTATTTCTGTGCTCAGTATCTCCTGGGTCTTCTGGTTGTCAATTACTAGCAGCTTATTGGCCCTTAATTTGAAATAGATAAATGAATAAAGATACACCAATATGTTCTAAAATCCATGATAATTATGAATTGGATATATGAATATTTATAATTTGGATCTAATCTAGCTTGACCATTCCCAAGGCAGGAGGAGCAAATTTTATATAGAAGTGGCAGATCAGGGACACGGCAAAGCCAGGGGTGGAAATAACTCTGAACACCAGTAGACAATATCCAGCACAGTAACTTAAAATTGTTGGCTGAAAGAAAGTGGTGTGATTTCGAAGGTGTTTGTGTCAAAGCTCATGAGAAGCAAGAGTGTCATCCTCAGATCCAAAGGATAGAGGTAATATAGGGACTAACAGATTATCTGAATATGTATCAAACAGAAATCATACTTTCTTATCTAGCATCATACAAAAAGTTAATACTAGATGGCAAGGCAATAGAGTTTGAAATTAAAGGATTCCCCAGATAAGGCAAATATATTACACAAACTAACAGCCAGTTTAAACTGTGCATAGGTGGCCTCTGAGCTGCTGGAGTTAAAGTACCCAGGCTTTGGTAATTATGAATCCTTGTTATTGTTTGGCTGATTGACATTTACTAGCTTTATACTTTGCCAAGCCAGTCGTGCCCCTTATTTCACTCTTTCTTGGAAAAATGGCTGAAATCCAAGGATTTTCTATGGTTTAAAGAATATTGTGTCCATAAGATCCCAATAAATAAGAAGAAAGGAAGGGTAGAATGTACCCAGAATTTCATGAACTAATTTGTCTTTCTGTACAAGGTTTCTTGGTTATTTCCCATGTTACAATTCTTTCTTCAACTGGATTGTGTTTGATAAACTGTCATGGAAAGAACATGATACCACAATGTTAGAGCCATCTCATTTCCAAGAAGTTATTTCTATGTTTTCTATTACATTGGTAGAGGCAGTGGAAATATGAGATATTCTGTAGTCTTTTTATCTTGCTCTATGTCAAGAGAATTTTTGCATACTTGCTACTTAAATAATATTACTATTAAAGAATAGAAAACACCCAAATCTCAGAGACTCAAAGAAGAAGGGAAATGTTGTAATTGGGTGTCTTCTCAATTGATTATCCAAATATAAAAGAGAGGGGCAAGTCACCTCCTTTTAAGAACCAGGTTGTGTTGATGATGTTGACCAGGAACCAACATCTTTTTTTCTTCATCTTCTCAAATTGTGAGGAAGGGCAGGGGTGTTCATACTATTTGGACTTTTGAAACAATTTAGGAAGGAAATCAACATCTGAATAATAATAACAAGTGAGGGGGAAAATATCAAATAATTCCCTGAATATCTTAAAATAAATGGGAGTTTTGTGGAAATACCCTTCTGATGGATGTTTGCCTCTTAGAGTCTTGTGATTTTTATTCACTACCTTATTTTAAAAATAAATAATTTAAGGTTTGACAAAGAGAGACCGTCTCTCCTGATCTGAGATCAAAAAGTTCCTTTAAAACTATTTATACTTATACCACAAACATTTCGTAAACTCCTGTTGTGTTTTAGGAATTGTTGGAGGTATTAAATTTGGATGTTGTAAAAAACAAAGCAAACTAAGACAAAGTCCTTTCCAAAAATATAAAAATATACTATGATGAAAGTTATAATAAAGGGAGTATTCATTTGCTATGAATTTGCTATGGATGGAGTGGTTAGAAAATGCTTCATAATGAGGTAGCATTTGAACTCAGCCTTGAATGATGAGAAAGAGTCATGGGTGGGGAGTGTGATAAGCACAGGGATCTTGGGGCACACCTCTATGGGTGTTAAAGTCTCTGGTGTCTTTTAAGAAGTGCAGGTGGAGTGCTATGGCTGGAGGTGGGTGATGGAGAGCAATAGACAGGGCCAGACTGTGGACACAAGGTCAGGACTTTGGACTTTAATCCTGAAGGCCAATGACCACAAATTCAAATCCTATAGGGCAGGGGTCAGCAAACTATGGCCTGTGAACCAAATCTAGCCCACCACCTATTTTTTGTAAAGTTTTATTAGAACACCAACGTTGCTTATTCACTTTTGTTATTTATGGATGTTTGGCACTACAACAGCAGAGTTGAATAGTCACGACAGAGACTGTATGGTCCAAACCATCTAAAATATTTACTTTCTTGACGTTTACAAGAAAAAAACACCTTCCCACTCCAGCTTTAGGACACATAACTTAAACAATTGAATGAAGCATGCTGGGTGGACCGTCTATGCCCTTTGTATGCCTTATCTGGTAGTAGCAGGGGAATTTAGATCCATTCAGAAGAATTTGATTCAGTGTCTCTCAGAACACCATCTCACTGACTCTTGCTTTCTCCCAATCACCAAGGCTTGAAAACTTGAAGTCAACTTTGATTCCTTTCTCTCCAGTCCACACATCTAGACCTATCTTTTTTCCTTCTTGAATATTTATGTGTGTCTCTTCATTTCTGCTCTTGCCTCTATCAGATCATTTTTCCTGTCTCAAAAACCTTCATTATATCTACTATTCAATTTCTACCCATTCTACAAAGTCTAGCTCAAATCTTTTTCTGCTAGGAAGCTTCCCAAACTGCTAAAACCACCATTGTTCTCCCTTTAGATTCCATTTCTACAAAACACACAATTTAGCCCTTCATGACACCTGCTTTGTGTTACTCAATGTTCCTTTATATGCATTATTTTTATTGTTCCAACTCAAGTACAAGTTTCTTGAGATTAGGACTCTGCTTCTGCCCCTACTAAAGCAGTTAGCTTAGCATAGCTATAATGCAAGTACTCAAATACTTGTTGACCAGTGAATTTTTAAATATTGTAGAAATGAAGGAAAACAAAAATAATAAATATCTTATTACAATGGGAATGAACAATGGGAGAACCAATTTGTGTGGTGACTGAGACCTCCTGAAAGGTTTTAGTGCTTCCACCACAAGGCATTCTGGGATACCAGGCCTGTAGCTGGAGCTCCCTGGTTGTTCCCTCCCCTGAGTTCTGAAATCTAGTATAAACTTTATTCAAAGGCCTGAAATTCACTGTCCGGAAAGAAAGCCCTTGTTTGCCTTGTTTGACAAGTTACCTTGGAAGACAGGCCTTGGGCTTCCACAGATGTCTTCAATGACCCAGTTGGATCCCAGCACAAGGCCATGTAGGGAAAATCATGTGGGACCTGAGAAAAGCCAGATGCTTGAGAAAGAAGTAACAAGAGATATTGGAAATACTAAACAGTCTAGACTGAATGCTTCAGTGGTCCTGAGATAAACAAAGTAGGCCAAGGGTGAAATATGTGAGCTCAGTCAGCTTTATCCATGAAAGTTTCAGCTCCTATCTTCAGGAAACAACTAAGGTTCATTTATGCTACCATAAGCAAATGTGGTGTACATTTTGCTCATTTTCTTTCACTCTGATTGGTGTGCTTGAATTTACACATTCACAACTGAAGAATTTTCCCAGATTCTAGGGCCTGATCTTGGGACATATGGAAAGGAACTCCCTGCAGGTGTTTCCTTCCTGCAGAAGGTACTAACTGAGGTACCTCCCATTGCTGAGAAAGGATGGGTATCTTGGAGCTCTGCCCAATGATTTGATCTCCTCAGATGTTCTCTGGGGCCTCAGCATTGTTGTTTAACATGTTCACCAGGTATTGATGTGGTAGAGCTAGGAAAGGTGTGAGCCTAGTGCTTGAGGTGCTATATGAAGATGGTGTCAGAGAATATCATTCACACATACATGAGAGATCATCAGTCCAAGTCTTTCATTTGACAGATCTGGAAATCACAGCCCCAAAACTAGTACTTCCAAAATTGTCTCCTAATACTTTTCAATTCCTATCAAATTATATGGACACTTCCAGCCTCTGGTACTGCCTAGACTCATAAAAATTTACCTGGGGCTACAGATAAAAAAATATATAATTTCATCTAGTATTATTCTCTATTGCAATATAGTTCCTTAGTTAGTAATTTGGATTTCTTGTTTTAAAATATCTTATTTCTAGGATTAAAAAATGACTTCCTTTTAAGACAGGTTGCAAACTGGCAATTAATGGACCATATTCAATACATAGTAGTGTTTTGTTTGACCTACACAGCATTGGATTGCCCAGTGTTTTATAGTCAAATTGCTGGATGCTCAATATTTTTAAATTGGGAGACTTTACATATCCCTAAGTTTTCTTGAGATATATGGAGATCTGGCAGCACTGGGCCCACCTGAGTGCTGCAGGAGAAAGCATGCACTTTAGATGGGTAGGAACTCTCTGAATTGCAGTAGTTCTTATGTCACTCGTGTTTCCCTAGCCCTGACACTGAGTGTCCATTGCCTTCCACCATCTTCCATTCAGTGCATTTCATTCATTTACTTTATCTTTCTTGTCCCCATAGGTATCAGAGTTTGCAAGGCCCGTCTTCACTAAATTATTATTAACCCCAGTTTAACTCTGTTTTGTTGTATTCAAATTTCAATAGCAAATTTTAAGCTTCTTCTTGTCTTCACTTTCTTCTACCTAGTGAACTTCTGAGCTTCTGAGATTTTTCAGGGCTTCAAAGCAACTTAATTTTGAAGGTTTTTAACTATTTGCCTGGAAACAATCTGTCTTCTTAGCTTTCTGTATTGTTGAAGCACTTCTAATTCACTAATCTCTCTCTATCCTTTTTTTGAAGAGAAACTGACTTCTGATCAGTATTTCCTGCTCCATTCGGTTTGGCTTAAGTCAGAAAGTGCAAGATGGTGTCATCATTCCCAGCCCAGTCCCCTAACCACTGGAGAGATACTGATTTTTTCAATTAAAAGTAAAAAGACACTTCCCCAAGTTTGAGGACCATGCTGACGTTTTACGTTAGATAAGTCAGCTCTGGGAAACAGGAATTGATACCTACATGGATCGCATAATTGTCATGATCTTCCCTTTGAATAGGATCCAAGGAACCAACTTGGCACTCATGGAAAGCAAAGCCTGAGAGACTAGCTGTGCCACTTAGCATATTCTCTCCCTGATTCAGAGTGTAAATATGCTGTTAAATCTCGTGACACACTGAACTAATGGAGTTTAGCTACTAGAAGGTCTGTGGAGGGCAATCAGGTGCTATTAAAAATATGCTAATGGCAGCTTGTGATCTAGCAGCAGGACCCCAGGATTTGGGGTTGGCATGGCAACTGCCAAGCAGATAGTTCACACAGAACAGGAACAACGGAAAGAATTAGAATGAGCTGCTTAAATGCAAGTGTTAATGAAAAATGTTGAACACAATTGAGGATCAGAGAGAATGTTTGGTGCCCTCAGCCGCAAAAAGACAAAACAACCATACACACACACACAACCTGAAAGTGAAGTTAATACCTTACATTCTGCTATGACAATAGAAGGAAAGCCGGGGGTGGGGGGTGGGGGGTGTCTGTATTTATTCTGATGGTTTTATAGAGGACCTATGGCTCTCTTCAAATCTGTGTGTTTCACATGTGGATAATAGGAGTGTCATATGTGTATGTGTCTCCTTGCCAAGGCTGAAAGAAGAGGTCTGACAGAGAACAGCTTTTAGCAATCTACTGAATCAAAGGCAGTACAGATGGCTGTTTTTGCTGTTAGCTTAACTGAATGTCAAAAGGGAAAAAAAAAAATGGGTTCCCTCACAAGCATGTACAAAAAGCTTGAAACTAGGGCTTGCAATTAGGTGCATATCATTTACTGGGCAATCATAATGCATGTAAAAATTCGTGTGTGTTTCCACATTCATTCCCATGTTTTAAGTGTAACCTGCACTCTTCACCCTTTGCCTGAAGCTGGGAGTTTAATAGTAAGCAGCCTTTGCCACCATGGACTTGAGACCACAAGGAACAAGATTCTTTCTTGATTTCTCATTACAAAGAGTCAATACCATTGTAAATGATTTCTCATCGTGGAATGGACAAAAGGCATGCTAAGTTTACTGTCTCCATTAGCCTTGCTTGCTGATGTGACTGAAGGCGGTGACACAGAGTAAAATGCTGTGGAAGGGAGCCATATGAGACAGGCAGCAGTGGGAATGACGCCAGGAAAACAGAATTATTCTATCTGCATCCAGCACAAAGGCTGTCATGTGCAGAAGATGGAAATGAAGGCTTCAAGGCAGAAAGCAAGCACGCACATCTCTGGGGGCTGAGGAAAAAAGGAAACAGAGAGGCAGGCAGTCTATGAATTAAGTGATCTTGGAAACACAGAGACAACACTGGGAAAATACATGAAAGCTCAAATAATCTGTGTGCAGAAGAGTAGGAGCAGGGCAAAGAAGGAATTCAACCCCTCAAATATTTATGTTTCAATCCACACTGTCTTTAGCCTGGACTGAAGCCCTTGCTTTGGGAAAAAGTTTTGTCATTTAAAAAATACACTTTTAAAATGACTTAGGCATAACTTCCTTTTCTTAGTCACTTCCTTCCTTCTCTTTGATACAATAGTCCCTTAAAGAAAAGTCAGGGGAGAAAAGCTAGTGGAAATACGTGCAATTTGAAACAATTGCTATTGTCCTAGTCATGGTCTATCCAGTGGGGATTGACAGGTGTTCTGTTGCGGAAAGAATGGAACTGATATGGCTTCATATAAATAACATCTGGGGGAATCCAAGTTTTGTGGGGAAGCCTGAAACTTATATAATTTGTGTGTGTGTGTGGGGGTGGGGGGCTATTTAAGAAAAATGAGATGGAATTACAGATACAAAAATTGCTAGAGCCTCCTAGAACCTTTGAAAGTGCCGGGGCAAGTGAGGGACTCTGGAGTTTGAGTTTCTTTAGGTAACTTTTCTCATAATATCCATTGTTCACCATATTATCTACCGTATCTACTCTCCTTCAGGCAGGGGAGGGGGCACATTTCCAATAAGGGATCCTTAGTCAAGGAAAAATAGGGGTCCATTTGTTCTTTTGTTTTTAAACAGTCATCCAAGACAAGACATAGCCTGGGCTAAAAACACCCACATTGTTGTCTGCTCATTAGAATAAATTCCGCATCCTGTATACTGCTAATAGCACTTCCTGAGGAAATGGGCTGAAATTCCAAGATAACATCAAGAAACCAAGTGAGTTTAAGGTGCCAGGCATATGTCTAGGGATGCCTAAATGACTGTAGTATTTCACCTAAAATAAGACACAATCTCTTGGTCTTGTAGCAGATCTGAAGGTGATGTATATGGTGTGTATTGAAAGAACCCAAAAGGTTCACCTCGAGTCCTTCTAGATAACCAAAGACAGGCAGCTCATTGAACACTCTAAATACAGACTTAATCAGAGCTATTATATATATAGCTCAGATTAAGGCTTCTAAAGAATACGACATAAGAAAAGAGAGCACAAAAGTTACAATAGGAGTTTTCTGTTTTTGGACTCACAGGGAACACCTGGGATTCAACTCCCAAGGAATTTAAGTGGGCCAGTGTCCCTTACCATCATCATCAGTGGCTGTTTCTGTGCTAGTTTTCTCTGAAAGCCCTAGTGAGCCAGGCACAAAGGATGTGTGTAAATGGATAAGACTTTCTTCTGCAAGGGGGCCCTCTTGTGGGAATCTCATTATTTAACTTGCAAAGGAGGGGGCCATTATCCTGCCACTGAAATGAGGCACAATTGTGAGGACTCACAGTTTTCCCCGTAAAATTTCAATCATCAGGGCTCATCCAGAAATGATCTGTCCTCAGTCTTCTCACTGTTGAGGTTTAACTGGTGTTTCTCAATTGTCAGATCCTTCTGCAGCTGTGCTTCTAGTTACATAGGTAACCCGTCCTGTCAGGCAAGGTGAACATCCTGAACACACTGTTTGCAACTTACTAGGGCATTCTCCTATATCCCCCAAATGGACAACACCTGGAATGAATATGTCCCTTACTTTCTTGCCATCGCCCTTCAGTCCCTCAAACTCTGTCTTCCAGATGCACTTGAACTGCAGAGTTTATTATGAGCAGATGACCATATGGCTGTTTTAAGCCTGGGCTGTGTCTTCACCTGGTCCCATGCTTCCTCCTAACTGTCTCCAAACCTTAACTATCTTTCAGGTCTCAGCTTAAAAGTCATTTCTGAGGGCAAGCTGTTCTCATCCTCTAAGCATGAAATTGGTGCATCTCCTATATATCCCATTCCTATATATCCACAGTCCTCTTTGTGTCCCTAACACAATACTTATTGGGGTCTTTTTAATTGCCTTTTTCTTATCAGCATCTCCCAGTAGACCAAACTCCTAAATTCTGACTGTTTCTAACTATTTTGTTTCTGGCCTCAACCCCAGTTTGCCCAATGTGGTATCTGTCACATACTAGGTGCTCAAAACATGTTGGTTGATGAATGAGTGAGTGACACATAACCAGACACCATTCTCTACATGGCATGCACTCTTCCTAGCCACTAATGCATACACACTCAGTACAATGCCTGAGTAGTATTTGATTATCACCAAATTTATTTTTGGAATAAACAGTTACCCAGCACCTGCTATGTGTCAGATAAAGAAGTAGGCACAGTTTAAAAGAAGTCAGCTCAAGAAATCAAAGAGAAGTAGAAAGATAATCAGGTAAGAATGGTGTCTACGATGCCGAAGGAGAAGGTTTCACACAGGAGAGGAATGATCAGCTAAAGCTTCACCTGTGGAGAAGGGAACATTCTCAATGGATTTACAATTTAGGTGGTCATGGTTAGAAACATTGTCACGAGCAATTTCAGTTGAGTAATGAAAATGAGTGGATCTGTGGTCAAAGTCATTAGTAATGCTACTTTTAATCTCATTTCAAGGTTTCTTTAAAGAATAAGGAAGGAATAGGCACTTATTGTGTTTATTGCAAGAAAGCTCCCTGAGCAGATGTTAGTTTTTATTAATTCTTGGCCTTCGTGCCCCGTGACAGGCTCTGATTTGGATGGCACTCCAGTCAGGACCGCAGTAGAAGCTTTACATCCTCCAAATCACCTAGCCTCCTGTGAACATGCCTCATTTAGACTCCTTGGCCTCATAGGGCTCAAGAAACAATATAAGATTGTGAAAGTACACTTTTGGAAAGTACACTGTGAATGACTAAAGAAGGCCTCCCAATGCTGAAGTGTTACCAAGAACTCCGAAACCTGCAAATCATATGATAATTATTCCTAAAGTTCCTTGGCAGCTCTTAAGTATAATTATCATGTAATCTGCAAGGCATGCAATGTTTTCAAAACAAGCATGAACAGAAAAGAAAGCTTATGAGTCCCTCCTTTTTTTTTTTTATTAGCATGGCTCGGTGAGTTGGAAGACTTGCAATGGGCTTAGATTGCCATGCAGGAAGGGGGCAATCTGGGTAAATAGTTCCATAAACACTGTCCGCTGGGCTCTTGATAAGCGAGTTGGCTTTCACCTGTACTCCTGGATAGTTACTACCTAGTTCCTCTGGAGCCACCACTGCCCTGATGTGAAATGCAGCAATTAAGCTTGGGAAACAAAGGACAACACAATTTTATAGCTCAGGGTGGAAGAAAGGCAAATTACATGGCGACTGTGGGAGATATTAAATGAAAGATACTGTAAACACTGCAGTTCATCTCCAGAGCTTCTTTCACTGGGACAATGACGAGTGCCTTGCCCATGTTGGATGGCCGGTGGAATCACTAGACTGTGAGCACCTTCCCGAGAGAGCTTGGGCTCTGAAACACTCTTGAGTATTTCAGAGCCCAGATTCTGATATCCACAGAGTACCCTCAGGAGTGACTCAATGTGATATCTTCCTCATACAAAATTCTAGACTGTTCCAGAGCTCTCTGCTTGTAGCAGACTGGGGCAGTGGAAGGGAGAGAGAAATTAAGAATAGAGCCTGCAAGTATGTAGACTACAACACGGTCCCCATGTGTTATCAAACCCTGCTTCAGTGCTGTTTCCGTGGAGTACAGGAGTCTCTTCAAATGAAAGATGCTGTATGGGTGTTGGAGGATAATTTTCTTCTCATGAATCTGGTCTAGAGAGAGATGGGGATTGTGTCACCGTGCTTTAGAAAATCAGCTCCATTTGGCGAAAAGTCCTGTTTTAATCGGTCGGTAACCATATTTTCTCCTGACCTGTGAGCAAACAGGCAAAGTTCTGCTGGGTTTCTGATCTCAGTGCGTGTCTTTCACTGTTAGGACTGTGAGATTGTTGAGAAAAGGGATGGAAAAAGTGTTGTTGTTTTTTAAAGATTTATTTATTTATTTCTCCCTTCCACCTTGTTGTTTTGCGCTTGCTGTCTGCTCTCTGTGTGTTCTGCTTGTCTTCTCTTTTAGGTGGCATGGGGATCTGATCTTGGGACCTTCCAGAGTGGGAGAGAGGCACTCAATCTCTTACGCCACCTTGGCTCCCTGCTCTGCTGTGCCTTTTATTGTCTCTTCTCTTTGTCTCTTCTTGTTGCATCATCCTGCTGTGCCAACTCTCTGCTCAGGCCAGTACTCCATATGGGCCAGCGCTCTGGTCAGCTCTCCACTCAGGCCAGCTTGCCTTTCACCAGGAGGCCCCAGGAACTGAACCCTTGACCTCCTATATGGTAGATGGGAGCCCAATCATCTGAGCCACATGCATTTCCCAAAAAACTTTTAAATCTCTTGGAGTGTTTCCTTAGAATTAATATTAGTCAAGGTGAGCTCAGATCAGTTCAATTTCATCTAGTTTCAAGTTCATTTTTGGTTTAAGAGGTGTGGAGGGGATGGCCTATGAATCCCAACACAATAGATTATTGGTCTAAACATGTTCCAGTCCAACTACTTACTTACAAACAATGCAGTTGTTCTTAAGTTGAGGATTTGTTTGCCTTCAAGAGCCAAAAACTGTTTGTTTGTTTGAAATGTTTAGGAACCCAGTGAATAATTTAATTTGTTTGTCCTATTTATGTGTTTGCCCACGGTTGCTGCTCAAAACTCCATCTTCCCATGGTCATGAAGTTAAAGGGTTTGTTTGAGAGGGGGACAAGTGGTAATGTGTATGTTTATGTTGGGAGCCATGAGATGAACTGGATAAGTAAATAGTCTTTCAAAGAGCCCCTCCTTGGCCATTTTATGACACCAGGGCAATCCTGGAATTGCCATCCTGTCCTTCTAAAGGAAAGAGATCTGTTTGGTAAATTCATCACATTCAGGAATAAGGGAGTTTGTTTGCCAAGAACATTTGCATTTTAAGAAAAAGCAATTCAAAAGTCAAAGGGAAAAAATCCACTGAATATAAAATTCCAGATATTTGTGTAAGACATTTTACAAGGCTTTCCTGGAACCTTTTAAATGGCACACTGTGGTTTTCTACAAGGCTGTCTGAGGCTCAATCATGGCCAGAATTTCCTCTCAGGTTTTGGGTCCCATTCTGTCAATGTGTTTGCTGGAGGTTTTAGGACATCTGGTGGCCACCTGGTCCTCTCATTCAATAACACCAACAACATTATTGTCCTTAGTGGGAGAGGTCACTTTTTTATTCATATCTCTGTTCCTGGCACTTGGCACAGTTCATGGAATTGAGCAGATGATTTTCAAAGCATGTTGAATAAATGAATGGAAGTTCCACAAGGCTATAAGGTGAGTACCATGACAGTAGAGATCTATAAGTCTTTAAAAAGTAGAAGCATCATATTGACTGTTATCCCTTTTCAACAGATGCGCAAGATAATTTGTAACTGGAAAAAGCATACCCCTACATAACCACACCACAAAAGAAATAGAAAGATGGGGAAGTTATTTAAGGAACTCTTCGTAAGGATAGCATTGTGTTATTTCATTAAATCCTCCAATCATTCATTTAGCAAATATACTTTGAGCACCTATTATGTTTCTATCATTGTGAGAGGCATTTGAGGACACATTGGTCCCCACCCTCACAGAGCCTGTAATTGGTCTTGGATGCATGTCAGTCCTTCTTAGATTCTATCAAGGAGAATATTGAGGGAGGCTCCAAAGGAGAGCAGATGGCCATTTTTTTTTCAGAGGCCATGAATATAGATAATGTACACATGGCCCCCCAACCTGAAAGGCTGTAGTAAATTAGAAGATTTGGGGGTTGATCAAGGAAAAACAAGACCACAAGATGGCAATAGCACCTGACGAGTTTTATTTGGGTTTGTCTTAGTTATGGCTAGCTGATGTTGAGTGCAGTTTTGCAAGGTATGCAAAGCAAATATGCACTAAATGAACCTATGCTTTTCTGGACTATATTTAAAATAATTGGATGTGTAAGAATTTCAGTTTGGCATTGGCAGGCTTTGTACTAATGGTCTAATCTGCTGGGTTTTTCTTTGCTCATCCATAAGAAACTCCTCATACATTAAAAGTTTTGTCATGAGATTGCAGCAAATCAGTCACATCTTCAGGCTCCACTTCTAATTCTAGTTCTCTTTCTATTTCCATGAAATATACAGTTACTTCCTCCACTGAAGTCTTGAACCCTTCCAAGACATCCATGAGGATTAGAGTCAACTTCTTCCAAACTCCTGTGAATGTTTATATTTTTACCTTCTCCCATGAATCACGAATGTTCTTCATGGCATCTAGAATGGTGGTGAATCCTTTCCATAAGGTTTTCAATTTTCTTTGCCCAGTTCCATCAGAGGAATCACACCACCTATAGCAGCTATAGAATTACAAAATTCCTTAAAAAGACTTGGAAGTTAAAATTACTCTTTGATCCATGGGCTGCAGAAGGGATGTTGTGTTAGCAGGCATGAAACCAATATTAATCTCACTGTACATCTCTATCAGAGCTCTTGGGTAACCAAGTGCCTTGTCAATGAGCAGTAATATTTTTAAAAGAATATTTTTTTCCAAACAGTAGTTCTCAGTAGTGGGGTTAAAATATTTAGTAAACCATGTCATAAACAGATGTGCGGTCATCCAGGCTTTGTTGTTCCATTTATAGAGTATGGGTATATAGATTTAGCATAACTCTTAAGGGCCCTAGGATTTTCAGAATGATAAATTAGCATTGGCTTTAACTTAAGGTCACCAGCTTCATTAGCCTCTAACAAGAAAGTCAGCCTATCTTTTGAAGCTTTGAAGCCAGGCATTGGCTTCTCCTCTCTAGCTATGAAAGTCATTAGATGGCATCTTCTTCCAATAGAAGGCTGTTTCATCTGCATTGAAAATCTTTTGTTTAGTGATGCCACCTTCATCAATTATCTTAGCTAGATCTTCTGAATAACTTGCGGCAGCTTCTACATCAGCACTTGCTACTTCATTTTGCACTTTTATGTTATGGAGACATCTTCTGTCCTTAAACTTCATGAACCAACCTCTGTTAGCTTCAAATGTTTCTTCTGCAGCTTTCTTACCTCTCACAGCTTTCATAGAACTGACGAGAATTAGGGATTTGCTCTGGTTTAGGTTTTGGCTTAAGATAATGTTATGGCTGGTTTGATCGCCTATCCAGACCACAAAACGTTCTCCATATCAGCAATAAGGCTGTTCCACTTTCTTGTCATTTGTGTGTTCACTGGAGTAGCACTTTTAGTCTCCTTTTAGAACTTTACCCTTACATTCACAACTTTGCTATCTCTTTGGCTCAAGAGGCCTAGCTTTCAGTCTAGCTCAGCATTCAACATGCCATCCTCACTAAGCTTAATCCTTTCTAGTTTTTGATTAAAAGTGAGAGACCTGAGACTCTTCTTTTCACTTTAACACTTAGAAGCCATTGTAAGGTTATTAAATGACCTAACTTCAATACTGCTGTGTCTAGGGAATGAGGGGGGCGGCAAAGAGAAGGAGAAAGACCAGACAACTTCTGGTCAATAGAGCAGCCAGAACACACACAACATTTACCAGTTAAGTTCTCTATTTTATATGGGCATGGTTCATGGCACCCCAAAACAATTATAATAGTAATATCAAAGATCACTGATCACAGATAACCATAACAGATATAATAGTAATGAAAAAGTTTGAAATATTTAGAGAATTATCAAAATGTGACACAGAGATATGAAGTGAGCAAATGCTGTTGGAAAAATGGTGCCAATAGATGTGTTCAACACAGGGTTGCCAAAACCTTCAATTTGTGAAAAAATATAATATCTGCAAAATGCAATAAAGTGAAGCACAACAAAATGAGGTATGCCTGTATTTAGAACCATAGAGAAAGAGAGACAGACAGATAGAGATAAACCCTAACAGAGAGACTGACAGAACCAGTCTTTGTTTAATACATGACATGCTTTTGCAGAGCAATGCCAAACTCACCACTCATTGCATTCACTGATATTTTTTAAAAGAGAAGTAAAATTATCATAGATTTGTCCATTTAGCTCTTTATGTTCTTTAGGTAGAGCTAGTGAAAATCTCTAAAGGAAGGGACAGAAATTATTTTATTTGCCCACAACCTTGTGGCTATACTATATTACCTCAATATTTCGTTTGGGGAAGTAATGGGAAAATGTGATAATGACTCAATTGCAAAATCAACTCAGTGAAGCATTTCAGGAGAAGCAATTGGATTAATTTTAAGGAATGAAGTTTTCCAGTAAAGTTGAAGGTTTGGTGTTGGAAGAAAACAATTACAATTGAGTTGCACATATCTCAAACTTAATTGCAGCTTGGCTTGTGAGTGGAGTCTACATGAGTGAATGCAAATTTGTAACTGACAGTAAATGTTCAATAAGTGAATGATGATGTTCTTGTTCCATAAAGCAGTCTCTGTTGATGAATACTTAAAGAAGTATTAAGATAATATTTCAGCTCAAGATAAAGAAGAATTTTCCCAAATTCTGCTCAAAAATGGATGGGCAAAATAACTTAAAAAAATGGAATGGATTCTTTTGTGAGAATATTCACTTCCCAATTTTGTGTGAAAGCAGAGAATGAAACCACTGATAAGAAATCCAGTGAAGGGCATGATTATTTGTGATGGTTAGGTTCATGTGTGAACTTGGCCAGATGATGGTGTCCCATTGTATGGCTAAGCAAGCACTGACCTGATTGTTACTGTGAGGACATCAGTAAGTTGATTGCATCTATAGCTGATTACATCTTTAATCAACTGAGGAGATTGCCTTCAACAATAAGAGAAAACTCATTCAGTCAGTTGAAGTCTTTAAAAAGAGAAGTGAAGACTTCAGCAGTCAGAAGAGAGAATTTCCATCTCTGCTTCACCAGCCAGCTTCTCTTGGAGAATTCATCAAAAACCTTCATTGGAGTTCCCAGCTTGCAGCCTGCCCTATGGAATTTGGACTTGTGCATCCCCACAGTTGTGTGAGACAATTTTTACAAAATCTTATAGTATTTACAGATATCTCCTTTCAGTTCTGTTTCCTTACAGAACCCTGACTAATACACTATGCACAACATCAAAGATCCTTTCCCACTCTAAGATTCAATGATTTGGTGGTAAATATTTTGCTCCATATTAAAAATTATTCAAAGTGTTAGTCTCTTATCCACATTTTTCTTACTTTAATCAAAAGCTTTAGTAAAAATATCAATGAAAATTGATGTAATTGTCCTATATATATAAGATGTTTTAACAAGTTCCACTTCCTTGGCTACATAATTAATTTAAGAATCAATTTCCTTTATCTATCATGAATGTCCACTGTCAAGTGGTAATGTATGATCATTAAGATCATTTATTACTAAAATGAATTGGTTATTCCATGTAACCCTTGGAAACAGATCTATAAACCACTGAATTTGGTGCAAATATTAATCTCTAAATCTCAAGTGGGAGTCTATATTTACACATTTCGCCCTACATTAAGCTTTCTTTCAAGAAATAATGATAATGTGAAAACTACTTGTACAGGAATTTATAGTTTGTAAAGCAAATAAGCATACTTAATTGATATAATTCACCTTCTTAAAAGTACTTTTTACACCTTTTCTGCTGTTATTCTCATTTTAAGATGAAAACACTTAGGCTGAGAGAAGTTGAATGATCTGCCCAAGGTTACCCAAATAGTAAGTGATTGAATTGACAATAAAAAGCTAGTTTTCTACTTTTCCCAAGTGCCAGCTGGCAACACAACTGGAAAAAGACCTTGAATAAAAGGGGGAAATGGTAAAGACAAATGAGTTCAAGTGGCTAAGAGACTTCAAAGAGAGTCGGGAGGTCATCCCAGAGGTAACTCTTACGCACACCTCAGTAGGAGCTCATAGAACATCTAAGTGCCTATCACCCCACTCAGTGGGGTTCCTGAGAGCTCCAGAGACACCCTGGTCTTATATAAGGGGGGATAGCCCCAGAGACTGATGCCTTATCAGTGGGTTCTATTTTGGAATCTGTGCTCCTGAGAGTGACAGAATTAGA